>BHFT01061496.1:0-21965 GCA_004320025.1 Laticauda laticaudata
TCTTAAACCCTTATACACAGGGATGGAAAAAGGGGTAAAATTGAAGGGAACTTATCATTCAAAGTTAGCTAGCTAGCCCCAGGAACGCAGGCACACTGTTTCTAGCCTTCCTGAAAATAAAAGATCCAGCTTTCAAGCAGTTATCTATATCCTTGCACCAGAGCTCTCCCAGCGGGAAAATTTGAACCCTCAGAGAAAGGTACTTTCAGCCTTTCTACACCACTAATTGTGTTAGGGGGTGGGACTCAGATTCCAAAAAAGGTTACTTGGAGAATGTGAATAGGAACACTGCATCTTTCTAGAGTGCATTAAAGCAGCTATGTCTTTTCCAAGAGTTTTCCATATAGTCAAGGATGCCTTTTGGACATGAAGTCTGAGGCACTCTCTACCCTGAACAAGAACAAGGACCCTTTCCTCTGAGTTACGAATGACACCATTTTTAAGTTTGGTAATTTATTCCCAAAGGATCAAAGTGGGAAACTGCCCTCTGTAGCTTCTAATGGATGCAGGTCCTCTGAATAGATGAAGGAGAAAAAAAGGAAGAGATGGACTACCTTATAAGAGGCATAGGTGATATAAAAATTTAATCAATAAAATAATAAAATAATGAAAAGATGAAGAGAAGAGAAGAGAAGAGAAGAGAAGAGAAGAGAAGAATGGTGGGATTCAAAAAATTTTACTAACGGTTCTGTGGGCATGGCTTATTTGGTGGGTGTGGCTTGGTGGTCATATGACTGGGTGGGTGTGGCTTGGTGGTCATGTGGCTGGGTGGGCATGTTGGGTGGTCATGTGACTGGGTGGGAGTGGCCAACTTGACATCACTCACATCAAGGGTTGCCTTGCCTGGCCTCTCCTCGCCTCAGAGATACAATTTCCGTCTCTATTTATTTATTACTACTGAACATCCAAAATACACTATTTAATCCTATGTATATAAGCCATATGTGTACATACATATTACATGGTATAGTAAGAGAAGCGAAGCAAAGCTCAGTGTCTTAACTGCTGGGTCATCAGGACCCCTCCAAAGCTGTTATGGTTTAATCAATGCATCCTGTTTAAGCAAACTGTGGCTTCATACGGCCCCTGAACCTGGGCATAACATTCTCCCTTTGTAATGTTATGTGGGAATGACTTGGGAAACAAAGGGAAGAGATTCTGCCTACAACAGAATCAGATAAAACAAGGAGAAGCCCACAGCTGAATAACTGGCGGAGAAAGAAACTTGGAAAGGATCCAACCGAAGTAAAAAGGTGGTTAAAAGAGATGGCAGGAGATTTTGTACCTTCAGATTGCAAGATGCTGTTAATGTAGCCTTACAATAAAGTAAGATAAGTTCCTCTCGCCGTGTTTCCTATCTGATGTATTTGGGAGGCTGACACCTTTAATTAGTTACCTAGCCAAGTTAAATCTGTTTTCTCAAACTGGGTTGTGAACAAAGTAGGCAAGAATAAATGGAGGAAATTGGAAACTTGCTAAGGGATGCAGTTACTCAGCCTGACAGCAACGATTCTGCTCTTGTTAGAGGGAGGAGATAGCAGGATACCTGTATCTGCTTATCCTGAGCACAGTTCATTTACTGTAAAATAGCTGCCTCAGCCCTCCCCCCCACTTCCATTCACCTGGCCACCAAAAATGTCTCCTAAGCATGTTAGGCAATGCTGTTTGTTGGCTTTCATTCTGGGCTGGCGACTACCTGTCTTGTTCTATCTCAATTAGCAAACTGGGATGTATTTAGAAAGCTGACAGAAACTATTTGGGGAATTAATGATCACTGATTTATGAACATTGAGTCATGCAAACTGAGCCATGCTCACAGATAGATCGTGCTCTCTTTGACATTATCATCTTTTACAGTCACTCAATGGCAGTTAAATGATTTTGATTTATGACCTTAACCTATGGGAACCTGGTACATTTACTTTATCTGCGTATAAATTCTTCTGATGCAATTCCTGGCTGCCCATTGAAACAGACAATTTAAAGTCAACATTATGTATGAGCTGAGTGCACTGGAATTCTCAGATCCCTTCCTTCGTTTCATTACATTTGCGCCAAACAATCTTGCAATTAAAATTTCATTTCCATCCCCTACTCGTGATTGGCATCTGGCCTCAGTGAAAAGCAGGCTTTCATTTTGTTCACCGGAAGAGTCCAAAGCAGCTAGATTGATCTTGACATGATTTAGCTGTTCAGAGATGATGAGATGCTCATGTTCCAATTAGCATTTGTGGCCTATTTAGGGGGGACAAAGGGGAGTACAGCTCATGAGATCATACCCATGAAAACAAATAGCAATTTGATAGCTGAACTGCAGAATCAAGAATTCAGAATAGAATACAGAATAACAGAGTTGGAAGGGACCTTGTAGGCCTTCTAGTCCAACCCATTGCTCAAGCAGGAGACCTTACACCATTTTGGACAATGGTTCTCCAGTCTCTTCTTAAAAGCCTCCAGTGATAGAATACCCACAACTTCTGAAGGCAAATTATTCCAGTGGTTAATTGTTCTCCCTGTTAGGAAATTTCTCCTTAGTTCTAGGTTGGTTCTTTCCTTGATTAGCTTCCATCCATTGTTTCTTCTCTTGCCTTCTAGTGCTTTAGAAAATAGGTTGACACCCCCCTTCTTTGTTGCAGACCCTCAAATATTGAAACACTGCTATCATGTCAACCCTGGCCTATCTTTTGACTAGACTAGTGATACCCAATTCCTTCAACTGTTTGTGATATGTTTCAGTAGTGGGGTTCAAAATGTTTTACCACCAGTTCGGTGTTTGTGGCTTGGTGGACGCACTTTGAATGTGTGCACACACTTTGCGTGTGCACCCGCTACAAACATGCACTTTGCACAGGCGCAGTGGCATTCCAACTCACCTCCTGCAAACCTGCACTCTCCCCATCACTTCAGCAGCTGCCATGCAGCATTCTACTGTGCCACGTAAAGCAGCTGCGCTTCAAAAACAGAGGCTAAAGATGAGTATGGGAGCCCAGGTGGGCAGGTGGGCCCAACAGCAGAGCAGCAGAGAGAATCAGTTCATTCTCTGCTGCTCATCGCCGCCACCAGCTTGGCAGAACTGGGCCGGACTGGTAGAATACCACCACTGATATATTTTAGTCTCCAAGCCCTTAATCATGTTGCTCTGAGCTGTTTCCAAAATCTCAATATATTGTTGATAAATGAGGTGAGTAAAACTGGATGCAGTATTCCAGGTAAGGTCTCACCAAGACTTGTGGTACTAGTACTTCACATCAGGGGTGGGATTCAAATTTTTAACAACCAGTTCTACGGGCATGGCTTAGGTGGTGGGCATGGCTTGGTGGTAATGTGAATGGCTGGGTGTGGCCAACTCAACATCACTCACATTGAGGCATGCATCTCCTCACCTGGCCTCTCAAGACTGCGGGTCTGCTGCAATAGTCATAAGTGTGAAAAATGGTTATAAGTCACTTTTTTCAGTGCCATTGTAACTTTGAATGGTCACTCCACATAAGCAAAGTACTAGCAAAGGAANGGCAGTTTCTGTAAGCAACACCAGAATGTTTCCTTCCTGCCTTCCTTACAGGATGAGGCCAATAATTTCTTCTAACAGCCAGTTCTCTGAACTGCTTATAATGTCAACAACCAGTTCTAGCAAATAGGTGCGAACTGGTAGAATCCCACCCCTGCTTCACGTGATCTTGATCCTATCTGTCTATTAATGCAAGAAGAAATGTCTTCCAATCATGTCCCACCAACTTGCATCTGGCCCAGAATGAATTATGTTTTGCATTGATCAGTCCTTCAAGGTTGATTCCATTGGGGATCAAGCACAGCACAGATTCCAGGAAAGTTCCTTATTCTTGGGGGGGTAAAATAGCTGAACCTCAAATGCTATCAACATTTTTCTTTACAGGTTAGTTCTTGACTTACAACTATAACTGAGCACAGAATTATGGTCATAAATCTGGCCAATTATTAAACAGATTATCATATTGGGGCCAACTAAATCTCAGGGGACAAGTTGTCCCACACATGCAAGAGCAAAAGGCATGGTTCCTGTTTCCTATGAAATGGGAAATGATGGACCTGGAATGTGTCAACTCTATCAGATCTAGTAAGATGAGCAGAACTCATCTTCACCTATAAACCCTTTAGGAGAGAGGCAATCCTGCAAACAACCAGGCCCTGAGCCATGCAGGTCTTTACAGGTGAAAACTAGCACCTTGACTTGCACCAGCTCCCTTCTAGAAGTCAAAACAGTATATAAGCTACTAAATATCACATTGCTAACCCTTAAATAGCAGTATATTTTGTCTTTCTGAATTGTTGAAGAGTATCTCTTTCTATTTAACCGAATGAGAATGCTATGTTCCAGGTCAAAGCTTTGTCTAAGTGCATTTGGCTACAGCCCTAAAATGAAAGGTCTCAGACAAATCCTAAATGCCTGCCTAGGGTAGGATACAGAGAGACAAAAGTAGGATTTATTGATTCTTTCTGTTCTGCAGCAGAAGAAAATTTTCTCTCTCACACACATTCACACATACACACACATACAAACTCACATGGAGGGAGGGAGTGTGTCTAGTGCCAGGCTGTCAAACTGAAGGGCCATGGGATGGAGGAGTCATGCACTGGCCATGCCCATGCCCAGTTTAAGCCCCTGTCACACTGCACCAACGGATGGAAAGAGGATGTAAAATGGAGAAAAACACTTGTCATCCGGTTGAATGAACGTGATGTATTCGTTCTGTCACTCACTGCCTCCATTTTTCATCCTGTCTATCCGTCCAGCATCCGTCTATGACGTTCATCCGCTCAGAGGGTTTTGAGCTGCTCAAAACTTTTGCGCGGAAAAGTATCCCAATGCGTCCGTTCTGCAATCCTCTAGGCATCCGCAGGCATCCTTCTCGATCCGATTCACACCATCCACTATATCCGCTAGGCATCCGCTTCGCATCCGCGCAACTCCATCCGCCTCCAGCAGTTAAACAGACGCAGGGAGAAGCGGAACAGACACAGAACGGTTGTCAAAACGGCATCCTAGCAGATGCAGAATGGAGGAACAAAGCATTTAAAACGGAAAAAAACATTCGCAGAGGGGACCTATCTCAGATATTAAGGATGTCTAGAGGATGCCTACGAGGATGCAAAGGACACTAGGGGAGAACCTATACTGCCTATAAAAAGGTGGGAGCAACTCATCTGGATCTCACTTTCAGACCAGCAGCCGCTGCGTGCAGACCTTCTGCAGCCCTTCATCTGACTCTTCTCTTCCACAGCATCCAGTCATGTCCACCGTGGTCGTAACAAAATCCTTTGGCAGCCCACATCCTTCTGCACACAGTGCGAAGCCATCTACAGGCTCTGTGAACTCTACTACGGGAAGAAAAAGAGGCAGCCAAGAAGCGTCTGGGTCTGAAGATGGATCACCAGAAGAGCAGAGTACAGACTGTACAACAAAGCTGATGGTGGAGCTCAGGACGAAGACACTCGTTGCATTCCAGAACTTCATGAGGATGCCTCCACCATGTTTGACGAAGTTGTGCATCGGCTGACACCCAGGTTGACCAAGCAGAGCACCAACTTAGGCCCAGCCTGGACCCTTGGTCAAGGTGGCACTGACTCGTGTGCCACCTGGCCTCAGGGACCACCTAAGGAGCCATGCAGTACGGCTGGAGGGTGCCACACAACCATCGCATTGTGGTCAGAGAAGTGGTGCAGGCCATCATCCGAAGAATACATTGGAGGAGGCTCCTCCAGTGCCCCTCCACTGAAGAAGGATGGAAGTTGCAGAGCAGTGGTATCAGGGTGGAACTTCCCACAAACCATTGGAGCCATCGATGGCAAGCACAGGCCTGCAAAGCGCCAGCCAAGTCGGGGTCCACTTATTTCAACTCAAGGGCTTCTTCAGCATCATCCTCTTCGCGCATGGTCGATGCTGACTACAGTTCATGTACATCGATGCTTCCAGGCAACGGCTCATCTTCAGATGCCCAGGTATACACCGCCAGTGACCTCAAGGAGGGCGTGGAACGCAACCTCATGGTGGGTTCCCAGATCCAGCACCGCTACCAACGACACGCAACATGTGGCCTACTTCTCATGTGTGATGACGCCTTCTCCCTCACAACCTACCTCATGAAGGCCCCCTACACCTCCAAATACCTCACCTGAAGAGAGGATCTTCAACTACAGGCTGTCCAGGTCCAAGGCGGGTGGTGGAGAGCCTTTTGGCATCCTGGCCAACAGCGTTCCAGGTACTTCTCACCACCATGCAGCATCGCCCACAGATCATGAGCAGGATCGTGGAAGCTTGCCTGCATCCTGCACACATCTTTCATGCGCACCCGCTAGCAGTCTTGCAGAACAGGCTGTGGACCTCCAACAGGCCATAGGGACATGGAGCCTGGGGAATGGAGGCAAGGAAAACCTGATAGAGGACTGAGGCATGTGCAAGGTTCCAACAGAGCCTCACGTGAAGGGAGAAGAGTGGCAACCTCTGAGACACTGGTGCAACTCCCCAGCTGGAGCAGTGGAGTGGCAAGATAGGATGATAGATGACTAATGGGATGCTTCTTCAGCCTGTCTCATCACACTGATGAGACTGGGCCATGTATGTTGGTGGGCCTACAATGAACAGGGCGTTTAATAAAGAGTTGTGTTTATGCTTGACATGTGTGGATGATTGATTACATTATTATTGATATAAAAAGGCCATATGTGTTGGCATCTGGGAGGGTGGACCATTACAGTCCACTATGCTTGCACTTTAGGTTTATTCTATCCCACAGCTATCTTAACCCCAGCCAAAGGTATCCCTGCCCATCCCACTGCTATCTTAACCCATCCCTCAAGCATGCAAAGGCTTAAACCATTTCTAAAAGTTTCCACCAAGGACTTTATTAAAAAAAAGAAATGAAGCAAGTGTGTGAATCAAAGATAGACTTTATAACAACAAACTATAAAACAAAAATGAGTCCTGGCACTTCTCTTGTCGCCTCAGTCTCAGGGTGAAGGTCCAGGTGCTGTGGAGGTGGGCTTGGTACTGGAGTGCTTGTCTGAAGCGCCAATTGGGGTGCAGCATCAGCATAGTCACCAGAAGAAGCACCACCGCCATAAGCAGCTCATCAGGTCCTCCAGAAGCAGAAAGCAGCAGAAGCTCCAGCGCCAGAAAAGCGAGCCCGTGCCTACAGAAGCCCCAGCAGAACCAGAGTGAGGGCCAGGGATGGATGGTGGCCCTGTCCCTCTTTGCCAGGGCTGGCAGCAGATGGCTGAGGCTTTCTGTTCTTCCCCATGGTTGTGGGGTTGCTGGCTGGCAGGGAGCTGGCAGGAACCAAGCTTGCAGGAAGGCAGCACAGGCTGGCTGGAGGCTGGCTAAGGAAGGCTGGCACCAAGGCTGGAGGAAGGCGGCCACCAAGGTGGCAGGCAGGCATGAAACCAAGGCTGTCAGGCAGGCAGGCACCAAGGCTGGCAGGCAGACTGCTGGCAGCCAAGGCTGGCAGGGAGGCAGACATTAAGGCTGGCAGGGAGGCTGGCAGCAAGGCTTGCAGCAAGGCTGGCAGGCAGGCAGACAGCAAGGCTGGCAGGGAGGCTGGCAGGGAGCGCTGCAGCAAGGCTTGCAGCAAGGCTTGCATGCAGGCATGCAGGCAGGCAGGCAAGGCTGTCAAATCTGTCGGCAGCAGGTCTTTTCCTCTGAATGGTGACCTGCTCCGAGCTGCTTCCCTTATATCCGCGGGGCTTACGCAATGCACCTCCCGCAATGCGCAATTAACACTAGCATCCGTTGAGGGCTTCCGCTCTGCATCCGCTTCATTCCGCTGTGCATCCGTTCTGCATCGCTGTATCTGTTCCGCTGTCCGCTTTGCTGAGGCCCCCGGAAGCCCTGCAGATGTGCCATTCGCTCCCATCCGCTAGGCTTCCGTTCCGCATCTGCTTTCCATCCGCTCTGTGTTCCTCCCCCGCTCCGTTCCTTTCCGTGTTATCCGCTCTGCTTATACAAATTTTTGCCCCTTTTGAGAGCGGATAACAACGGATGCGTCCGCTGTGTCCTTTTTACAAATGTTTTGCATCCGTTGGGCAGTGTGACAGGGCCTTTAGCAAAGGAGGGAAAGTCCCAATATGTCATATGACGATACGAGTTTGACACCCTGGTCTTGGATCTTAGAATCACAGAACTGTGGAATCAGAAGAGACCACAAGGGCCCACTAGTCCAATCGAATGAAATATGCAAGAGAACCAATTAAACCAGCCTACCTCACTTTTGAAACAGAAAATTGTCACCAACACAAATCAAGAATACATCTGATACCTTGTGTTTGACAAATTTAGTCTTCCATCATTGAAGGGTTGTGATAGGAGATTTCAACAAGTAGCATGTTTATATTAGTCGTCAAAATCTCCCATCACAACCTTTTGATTTGTTGAGGCTTCGTGTCAACTTATAAAATATTTCTATGGTCTTTTTAGAGTTACCAACAGAAAGGGATGGGGGAGCAGTGCAGCAGCTTGCAAAACTAAAAGTGCACTCCATAAATGTTTTCAAAGATAGTAACTAGGTGACTGAAGGTTCTGCATGCAAAATTCTAACTGGAGAGCATGATTGATGATTTTTGGCTATGGATTTGTCCCATTGGAGAATATGAATTATGATACACCCAGGAGGGAGGGGAAACCAGGGTCAAGGATAACAATGAATGATATGTCTTAGAGTCAGCTACACCCAGACAATGCTGGCATGTTAATTCCCAATAAATCCTTTTTAAGTTTTGGAAGTTTGGCTCAACAGTCATTATATAAATGGAGGTAACTGCTGGAGCCCTGTCACTCCATTTATCTGCTTTAATATATGTCCATTCTCTTCTTCTAATGGATTTGGTACTCTGTAGCTGACTGTAGCAAGGTATCCTTCTTGTTTTATCTTAACCCGCGTGCTTTCAACATTCATATTATCATCAGTTCAATGGACCTCTGTGCAAGTAACAGTGTGAGCTTTATCTCATCATGTTTCTCTAATCATTATTATGTCATGTTTGATTTAGTGCCTAATGACATCCATCTCATTTTGCTTGTAATCCACACTTTGGTTATTTAGGATCATGGGTTAGAGTCTCTAGGCTTGTTTTTTGTGTTATTGGTCATTGACTAAATAAATATTATTGACTGATTTCCTCTATGTCTGCATTTCCTTTGTTTCCAAAGCATTCTAGAACACTTTGCTTTGTTGCTGCATTTAAGCCACTACTTGCCCATTTATTATTCACCAAGGATTTTAGGACTCCGCTGCCTTTTACTGTAGTATGAAGTCCTTGTTGTAAGGTTAGTTGGCCTGTAGCAAACCCTTTTGCATTAGCATTTTAGTATTTAAAGACTGCGGGCCTCAGTTTATGGACTGATATTATAGTATAGTTAGGACTAGGCTATGTGTAACTGACAGACTGGATGCCAATTTTTTAATATAGATGCTATCTGTTATTTATTATTTTATAAGCTCTATACCTGTGCTTTGCTACGAAACTATATGATCAGGCTTAGTTTTTGAGGAGGAAAATAAGGGGGGGAAATTGTGCCACTGCCTACCAACATCCATTAGTATTCATGTGGCTAATGTCCTGTTGGTGTGTGAGAGTTGAGGGCTATTTGGAAACTGAAACAGTATTTGCTGTGTGAGCAAGAAGGAAACAGCAAGGAGCCTGGGCGTGGCTTAGCTTAACTGTTCTGTTCTGTTGAAGCTGGTTGCTGCTGTGAAACTAAAACTGAAACTTCTCTCCTCTGCTTATGTTTTTAATTTGGAACAGATTTCTTTTCAGATAGGGAGGGGGAGTGGAACTCCTTAGCATCAGAGCAAGTTAATAATAATATACAAAATATACAAAATACTAATGCTCTGATGGTCATTTCAAAAAAATCCTTTCTTATTGAGCACCTAGAAGCCAAGAGGAACATATGTGTCAAATTTCAAGTTTGTAGGCTTTACAGTTCTGGAGATTTTGTGATGATGTGTGAGTGGTATTTTGCTTCTATATATGTATAGATTCTGGAATTTTTAACTGGATATTAAATGTTTTTTATTTATTCTGGTTTCTGGTCTTTGACTGTAATAAACTTGATAGGAATGGGTTCATTAGCCACAGTCCTAGTACAGGCATGCCTCATTTTTGTCAGGATATTGAATTTAGTTGCTGGAACAGTAAAATGTACAATAGGCCAGGACACACAAATGTAGTTGATTAGTTGTTAGAGAGTGATAATTCATGCATAAGGTAATCTACGCTATAATTGGTTGCTGTCTGTATAAAAGGCAATTTTCCCTTTTTCATCCTCCTTTTTCTTCCATGTGTTCTGTTTGCTGTTTGGATTTACCTCATGATATTCCTGTGATTCTATCTTATGCTCTTCCTTTTTTGAATGATGACAAAGACTGTTGTAAAATATATTTATATAAAAGACTGTCAGCGTCTCTGATTCCATCTGGACAGCTGCTGCACAATTCTTTGACAATTTTTATTGTGCTTCACTTTATTCCACTTCACAGATTTTTATTTTTTTAACAAGACTCTCCACCAGCAAAAAGATGATAACTCACTGAAGGGTCAGATGATGAGCATTTTTAACAATAAAGTATTTTTAATTAAGATATGTACATTGGGGTTTTTTTAGACATAATGCTCTTGCACACTCAATGGACTACAACATGGTATAGAGATATAACTTTTAGATGCACAGAGAAACCAAAAATTTCGCTTTATTGTGGTGGTTTCAGGGGTGGGATTCTACCGGGTCGCACCTATTCACTAGAACCGGTTGTTAACTTTCTAAGCAGTTCAGAGAACCAGTTGTTAGAAGAAATTTCCTTATGTTTTTTTTCCCACTTTACTGGCCTAATCCTGTAAGGAAGGCAGGAAGGAAACATTCTGGCGTTGCTTACGGAAACAGCCTCTTCATTAATCCTTATTACATTTTTGGCAGGACTAGACTTTCTGTCTCCGGAACTTCTCTGGAGTTTTTTTCTCTCTCCTTTGCTGGTACTTTGCTTGTGTGGAGCCCAAAATTTACATATGTATAGCCATTTCACTTGGAAACCTGACAGCTTGACTTTCTTAAAGGGGAAGGGTTGTTTTAAGTTTTTTACACTGCTGTTGGGAGGAAATACTCCTCCGTTGGAGTTAGCACTTTGAAGAAATAATTGAATAACGAAGCAGAGCTTCAGGAAAGAAGCTTTTAATTACAAGGAACCAAAATGGGTGACATTCAGCAAGGCTTCTTGGCTAGCTAGAAAGATTGACATTCAAATGTGAGTTTATATACCCTTTCTGAGTTTTGGTCTAAAATTTGTTTTGGTGAAGTTTAATTCTGTCCTTGGTGATGTTTAAACCTGTGTTTCTTGATGGGATAATTTTTCCTATTCTTTGTTTAGAAGGGAAAAGATTAATCTCTGTTCCTGAAAAGAAACTGAGTTGAGAAATCTGGCTAATTCCTGTGTCGATTTGTTCTGATAATTGGTTTAACAAGCAACAGCTACTGTTGTGATTTAATAATTTCTATTGTGTTTGAATTTTTTTCCTGCCTCATGGTTTCTTTTTCTATCTGGGGAGGGGGGTCTTCCATCACTGCTTTAATGGTATCTGGCACTGTCTTTTTGAGGTGTACTTCCAAGAGGCAGGGTGCAAGCTTGGCACTTATTTTTTTACTGCCTTTCTGGGGCGCATGTGACCTTTCCTGAAATCTGGATGATTTCCTTAGTATATCTTGTGAGGTGAGTGAGACCAGCTGGTGTCTTTAAGTGGTTCGAATGGATCTAAGGATTGCTTCTCCTGGATGTGCTCTTTCTGGAGAGCTTAAATGACCTCTCTGCAAAAGGGTTTCACTTTATGAACAAGAGTTGGCTGCTGATAGATATCATTGTATTTTAACTATTTTAATTTCTCAAGTTGCTCTGGCACCCTGCCTGACTTGTAACTCTGGCTTGCATTTTTAATCTAATAATTGGTATATAGGGCAGCTTTCTGCAAGCAAAGAAGCTTTTTGTATTTTTGCACAGGTAATCCTTGACTTACAACAATTAATTTAGTGACCATTCAAAGTTATAATGGCACTGAAAAAATTGAATTATGATTGTTTTTCACACTTATAACCATTGCAGCACCCGCACAGTCACAAGAGGCCAGGCAAGGAGAAGCACCCCTTGATATGAGTGATGTTGAGTTGGCCATGACCAGCCAGTCACATGACCACATCCACCAACTAAGCCATGCCCACAGAACCGGTTGTTTATAAAATTGAATCCCATCCCTGATTGATCTGGAACTGAATCTGCAATATCTCCAAGATATACCTTTATGTAACTTCTGTGAGGTATGTAATCTGGTTTTCCAGAATGGATGAAGAACATTCCAGAAGAGCAAGAGACAACTCAGTTCAGATACTTTGTATGACAGAAAGAGGATGAAGATAGCTGGTAATCTGCTTTACTCTGGCAAAATTCTGCCTATGAGTGAGGATTAATAAAGAAATCTGATTGGAAGAATTACAACAATGACTTTGGAGTCTGACATTTCCCTCCTGATTGAGGTTAATTTCATCTTTCCAAAGCAGGACTTAATCCACTAATGACTTTGGGCCATTATTGAAAGCCTTCCTTGTCAACTACAGAATGTGACATCTAGCAGAAGTAAGGCTTCCAGTTCGAGTCTCCCCAATTCAGGAAAAGCAACCACCAATCTTAGAAGAATAAATCCACTCGATAACAATTTTTGTTTTCATCACAGACCAAACTACACTGAAAAATCAGATTATTGGAAAAAGTACAATGAAAAACCATCAAAAGCAAGAACACAATACAGTAGGTTCATAAATTACATCACAGAATAGGCTTGTACTAAGCTAGATGCCGTGCAGTAACAACAGATAGAAGATTCACGACTCTCCTATGGAACTTAGGATTCTAGTTCAATAACAGAAAGTGGCTATTATCTACCCTGATGTACTGGATTAGATACAAGGGTATTTATAAAAATCAGAAATTGGATACCTGTGTTGCAAGAACAACACTAAAGAGCATTGAGGTCTGTTGGGTTTCTATGGATATATTTACTCAGAGATGGGGATGTTCTATTTACAGCCCAGTACCTGCAAAGATAGAGCAGTGAAACAGTCTATAAAGACTACCCTGAAGGAGTGAATCCAATCACATTGCACCATTTGGACCATTTATTTCTATCCACTATAGTTGATTCTTGCAATCTTGTTACCATTTAATTCTCCTTTTCCTTGCCTTTATTCCTTTTCTCTCAGGTTTGTTTTTCAAAATAGGGTTTGCCTTCTTTTTCATTTTGTAGTCTACCCTGAGAAATCTTGTTGATATCTCAAAATATCCTCACCATCAAATATGTAATTCTCACGTCCATAAAATTCTTTATTGGCCAAGTGTGGTTGGACACACAAGGAATTTGTCTTTGGTGCATAAGCTCTCAGTGTACATAAAAGAGATAAAGTGATAAATCATGATCATATAGTCATCATAAATACATTCATCATGAATTATAAGATACAACACTTAGTGATAGTCATAGGATACTAAATGTGCAATCAGAATCATACTAGGAAACTAAATAAAACAATATAAATCATAGATACAAGCAACAAGATTATTGTCATAAGTTGAAAAGGAGATAAATAATAGGAAGAATGAGAAGAATAATAGCAATACATTATATTATATTACAATTAAATTAATTATATTTAATATATAATAGAATATTAATTATATTATATTGCAATATATCTTACATCCATCATCAGAAGAAGTACCCCAACTAACCCCTCTTTAAAAAGAAAACCAAGAAAATAAAATCTTTAACATTACAAGTAAACAGTAAACCAGCTTGGGTGAAGAGGAGAGCCAATTCACAATTAAAAGCTAACTATTTCCAGACTGTGACACCAACTGCCAAATTAAGCCTTGTTTCAGCTTTCATTATTAGCCCCAAGGGATCTTTTTAAGAGGAAAAAAAAAATATCTGGGCCAGGCATTTGGAAGAGTTCAGAGATTCTCTTTCTACAAAGATGTCAGGGCATATGTTGTTACCATAAATTTCAAGCAAATCTTTGATGGACTTGCTTTCTGACTCCTGATGTTTTTTTCATTGCCAGACTCACATTGGCCTATTAAAGGAAAGAGGGACAGATTAATAAATTGAGAATGTAACTGAATCTTGGCTAAATTCATCCTTTTATGTTAGGGATTAAGGCAGGGATCTCCTGTGCCAAGTACAGGAGGGGAGAGGGCAGAGCTAAGATATCTCACTGCTTTGGTATAGTTTAACATTTAGCTGCTTCTAAGCAGCCTTTTGGGCTACTTAGTCCTTGGAGTTTTGCTCTGGAGCAGAGTTTCCTAATCATTGGTGGGATTCAAAAATGTTTACCACCGTTCGGTGGGCGTGGCTTGGTGGGCACGCTTTGCGCACGTGCACACACTTTGCATGCATGCGCGCACCAAATGCGCACTTTGCACAGGCGCAGAGGCATTCCAAGTCACTTCCTGCAAGTCTCCACTCTCCCGGTTGCTTCAGCAGCTGCCGCGTGGCACTCTTCTATTTTGCGCAAAGCAGCTGCACTTCAAAAGCAGAAGCTAAAAGTATGGGAGCCTGGGTGGGTGGGAGGGTGGGCCCAACAGCAGACCCAACAGTCCCTGCTGCTACCAGCTCGGCAGAACCAGGCCAAACCGGTACAATACCACCACTGTTCCCAACCTTGGCAACTTCAAAACACCTAGGCTTCAACTCCCAGAATTCCTCAGTCTGGAAGTAGAATTCTACATGTCTTAAAGTTGCCAAGTTTGGGAAAAACTTGGAAGACGTTTGCCTTGCAAGCAAATCTGGTAGTGTGCTTGGAGGTGACATTAGCCACAGCAGGGAAGTGGCCAGCTGGTTAGCAGAGCATGTCCGACCAGTCCCCCCCAACAAGTGACCCTGAGCAATCTTTACTTAGAAGGAGGAAGGAACAATTTAAACTGCTTCATGAATTACAGGTGATGAAAGTCCTTGCCATTAAGAAGTCAAAACAACTGGCTCATCTTATCAGAACTAAAATTAAGGGGAGGGGAGGCTAATCTTTAAGACCTTTAGAGCAAAAACCACAAGATAACCAATCATATAAGGAGGTAGGGAATAAAGACAGAGGAGAAGGAGGAGGAGGAGGGGNGACAATAAAGTAGAGAGTGATGGAAAGGATGGAAAATCCACACAAAGTAGAAGATACAAAGTAGGTGATTTAAGAAAACAAGGGGCTCCTGTCAACAGATGGTGAGCACTGCTAAGATGTGTCAAACTTTCTCATCTCACCTGGCTAGGAGAGTCTGTAACAGGGGCACAGTAACCACCAGCTGTGATGGAATGTAGTGGCCAGAGTCCAAAGAGGGAGGCCATGGATTCCAGAGAAATAAGAAACAACTCATTTCAGATAGATAAGAGAATAAGGGTGAAGCCTTTCCCTAAAAGTTTTCTGAGTATACATTTCTGTAGATAGCAGACTGCTTTAGTCTGACAAGATTCTGCCTATAGGTGTGGGACCAGATTACTGCAACCCCCACTCCTGAGAAAATCATATGCCTGTTGTGCATTATTAAGAGCACATGCAACCTCTATTTTGCTTTAGTTGGCTTTTAAAAGGTAAACATAGGAAGTCCTCAACTTTCAACCATTTATTTTGTTATTGAAGTTACAACAGTGCTGAAAAAGGTGACTTATGATGGACCTAGCACTTACAACTGCTGCAGCATTGCCCCAGTCATATGATCACAACTTAGGTGCTTGGTAACTGGCATGTATTTACAATGGCTACAGTATTCCAAGGCTGTCAATCACCAGGGAAATCAGGAGATTCAGGAAGTTCAAATGAGTATCAAGTTTTATTGCAAGCTTAAGCCCCTGTCACACTGCACCAACGGATGGAAAGAGGATGTAAAACGGACAAAAAAGCTTGCCATCCGTTGGTTAACGCGATGTATCCATCTGTACTCACTGCCTCCGTTTGCTTCCTCTCTATCCGTCAGCATCCATTTATTGACGGTTTCATGCTCAGAAAGGTTTTGAGCTGCTCAAAAACTTTTGAGCGGGAAAATGTATCAATCATCCGTTCTGCATCCACTAGGCATCCGCTAGGCATCCGTTCTGCATCCGTTACACATCTGCTATATCCGCTAGGCACCCGTTCCGCATCCGACCGCAACTCGCATCCGCTCCGACGCAGGGAGGAAGCGATACGGCACGCGGAAACTGATGCAGAACGATCCTAGCCGATGCACGGCACGGAAACAAAAGCATTTAAAATGGAAAAAACGTTCACAGAGGACCTATCTCGGATATTTAAGGATGTCTAGAGGATGTCTAGAGGATTGTCTAGAGATGCCTAGAGGATGCAAAGGGACACCTGGAAAACCTATACTGCCTTATAAAAAGGTCGGAGAGCAATCTCATTTCTCGGGATCTTCAAACTTTCAGAACAGCCGAAGCCCTGCCCTCTGCAGACCTCTGCAGCCTTCACCTGACTCTTGCTCTTCCACAGGCATCCTAGTCCATGGTATCACCGTGGATCGTAAAACACAGTCCTTTTGTGCGAGACCGCACACCACCTCTGCAATCTCAGTGCGAAGCCAATCTAACAGGCTCTGTGAACTCTACTACCGGGAAGAAAAGGAGGCGCCAAGAAGTGTCTGCGGTCTGAAGGATGGATAGCCAGAAGAGCAGAGGACAGACTGTACAACAAGCTTGATGGTGGAGCTCAGTGAACGAAAGGTTAAGCACTCGTGGAATATCGCAGACTTCATGAGGATAGCCCTCCAGCCATGTTTGACCGAAGTTGTGCAGCTGCGCTTATGAACACCCAGGATAGAGCCCAAGCAGACACCAAACTGTCCCGGCCAGCCTGAACCTGGTCAAGGTGCCACTCACACTGCGCCACCTTGGCTCAGGGAACCAACCATAGAGGGAGCATTGTTATAGTTACGGTCTGGAGTATAAGTGCCACAACAACAGCATCAGCATTGTGGTCATAGAAGTGGTGCAGGGCCATCATCGAAGAATACACCCTGGAGGAGTGCTCCTCCAAGATGAGCCCACCCTTCCACATGGAAAGAAGGCTGTAAGGAATTAGTTAGCCACGAATAGCTCTATCGTTATTCACGTAAGGTGGAACTCCTCCCCCCACACCGTTTGGAGCCAAGATGGCAAGCATGTGGCCTGCAAAGCTCCAAGCCAAGTCGGGTCCACTTATTTCAACTAACAAGGATTCTTCACCACCGATTCCTCTTCGCCATGGTCGTGTGGACCATGGCGTTTATAAAGCGTTGTGCTTTTGTGTTGGACAGTGTGATGATTATTTACATTATTATTGATAATAAAGGGCTAGGGTGGCACCAGCGGAGGGTGGACCGTACGAGTCCCACTAGCTTCCACTGGAGGCTTAGCTATCCCACGCAATCCTTAACCCATCCCACAAGCTTATTTACCATCCCACAGGTATCCCTGCCCATCCACTGCCTATTCCTTAACCCATCCCACAAGCTGCAAAGGCTTAAACCAATTCTAAGAGTTTCCACCAAGACTTTATTAAAAAAGAAATGAACAAGTGTCGTGAATCAAAGATAAAACCTTTATGTGGAACAGCAAGCTGTAAAAAAACAAAAATGACCCAAGTCAATGTCCAAATAAACTCTACAGGTAGCCAGCTACCCAGTCCTCTGGCACTCTTATTGGTCACTCGGCAGGTGTGCCCACTCTCAGGGGTGAAGGTCAGGTGCTGTTGAGGTGGGTGTGCTGGAGTTCTGGTCTGTTTCATCATTGGGGTTGCCTGGCCCTGAGAGGACAACAGGGGACGGTGTGTTGAGGAAGCTCTTCAGGACAGCGGCTAGACCCATGATGCTGAGATAGGTGCCAGGGGGTGTTCAGCCCCATAGCTGACTGACAATGTTACTAGGCCGGCTTGGCTGTGGGTGCGTGAGGAAGCAGTTAGTGTAGTGGGCTGTCTGGTCTGCAGCCTGGTGAGCAACTGGGGGGGGTGCATCAGTGTGTGGGTTGGCATCTCTGTCATCGTGGCTCATTCGCTGGCTGCATCGGTGGCAT
Organism: Laticauda laticaudata; assembly: GCA_004320025.1. NCBI lineage: Eukaryota > Metazoa > Chordata > Lepidosauria > Squamata > Elapidae > Laticauda > Laticauda laticaudata. The sequence goes on from BHFT01061496.1 coordinate 18,097, forward strand.
CAGTGAATGGTGGCAACGGTGTCGTTCGATGAACTCTGTGCCTGGACTGGACAGGGCTCTGCCTGTGCTGCGGACCTCCGTTGGCTAGCCATAGCCCTGGTCAGGTGAGGGGCTGTGGGAAGCCTTGGAATTGGGAGGGACATTACCTGGGTGGAGGAGCGCAAGACCTGGAACTGGTTGGAGGAGGTTCCTCGGATCTGCAGGGTGTTGAAGCAGCTCCGTGTATCCGGTCATTCACCACCTGGGTCCTGGGGATCCTCATGTCCCTCAGGGCCTGGTTGACATAGGTGAGGAAGGCTTGAGGTTGGAGGATGAGGACTCGGTGTAGGACCAGCTGATAGAGGAGAGGTGCTAAAATGCTTGGTCCTGGAAAGTGTGTGTCCACCTAATCCGCAGCAGGACAGTGGTGGCTTCTACCGCTCCTGCGAAATGATTCTGGCCTCTGGCCTTTATTGGATGAGAAGGACTGGGGAGCCTGGGAGGGGTGGATGGGCTGACGACTGTGGTATTAACATCGAGTGATCTCTTTCTTTATCGACCAACCACAATACCGAGGGAGTCCTCCCACATGTCCCACCACGGTGTACAAGCAAGGCTGTGCCGCGGGTTCTCCACCGATGGCCCCGCTCCACAGAAACCTGCCGGAGGACAGGGACTGACTTCTCTGAGCCGAGATGGAGAAAGGGACCTTGGCTCTGAACATTAGCAGAGCCTGCCGGACACGAGCGGATAGACAGAGGGCTCCTGGTGCCTCCTCGTGGCAGGATCTCATCCTCCAGTGAAGCTGCACACTGACCATTACGTAGGTCTCTCTAGTCTGTCAGTCTTAATGATGGCCGGCCAGATTTTCTTCAGGTTGCCAGCTTCCCGTACCAGGTGTGCAATATGTTTCCACCAGCCGAGGAGGCACCTCCGAAGTGATAGTTCCCATACTCTGCCGCACCTTCTACTCCTAACCAAGCAGCATGCTTTCTAGCTGGGTGTCCCTTGTACAGCCCAGTGTCCCTTTCCGCCACAGATAGTCATTCTCTCTCAAGCCACTCCAGCACCTTCATCCTCATGTTCCTCCTCCAATGAAGTATTGCCTCCATCTCCCTCCTCCGCTCCGCTCTTCCTCCCTTTGGCAGGATCAGATGGGGCCCTCATCAGAGGTGGCTCCCAGGGGTAGGGGCTGCTCCTCCACACCACCAGCAGCAGCAGCAACCAGCATGTTCATCATCCATCATTCATCACCCAGCAGGCTCATAATCATATCTATCGCAGCAAGCAGCAGCAGCACTCAGGAATATCATCCAATACTAGCAGCAGTAGGTATGAAGAACACAGCCAAGCTCTAGCAGCAGTATCGAGCTTAGGACCAGTGATCTGCACAGCAGCTATATATCATCCTAAGTAGCCCCCATCCAACACCAGCAAGGCTATCTTCTTTAGGCACCAAGCAGGACCAGGAGCATGAAGAAGGACCAGGGAGATGAGCAGGACAAGCAGGACAAGCAAGACCAGGAGCACGAAGCAGTTCCGAGCTATATAGCAAGTCCAGGAGCACGAGCAGACGAGAGGCAAGATTCACAGTGCTTTTAGAGGACCAGCAGGACCAGCAATGCAGCTTCAGCCAGGAGTAAACGCAGCAGAAGCCACCTCACCCGCCAGCTGAGCAGCTACAGCAGAAGCTCTCTCTCTATCAACCAGAAGAAGCCGTAGCCCAAACAGCAGATATATGTACTATATCAGACAGCACGAGTCTAGAGGACAGGGTTGGAGGGATTGCCCCTGTCCCTCTTGCCAGGAAGATGCGGCAGGTTGCTGAAAAACTTTCGCTTCTTCCCCATGGTTTGTGGGGTTCGGGCTTTGGACTGGGGAGAGAGCTGGCAGGCACCCAAGGGTGGCAGGGTATAGGCTGTGCAGCCAAGCTTGGGAGAATTGTCTACCTAAGGCTTGGCAGGCAGGCTGGCAGGAAGGCTGGGCAGGCAGGAAGGCTGGCAGGCAGGCAGACACAAACGCTGGCAGCGCACGGGCAGACCAACCAAGGGGCTGTGCAGGTTCAGACTGGCTGGCAGGAGGCTGGAAGGCACGACTGGCAGCTAATGGTCTCTATCTGGGTAGAAAGCTAAGGCTGGCAGGCAGGCAGACAGCCAAAGGCTGGCAGGCAGAGCAGACAGCAATCTCTCTATCTATATCTCTAAGGGCTGGTAAGGCAGGCAGACTATCTATATCTTGCAGGTATACAGCTCTAATTGGTCTATGCAGGCATGCAGGCAGGGAAGACAAGGACTCGTTATATCCTGCAGCAGTCTCTCTAATTATCCTCATCTCGTGCGAGCTGTTCCTAATCTCTCGTGGCTTGCCGCAATGCATCCCCCCCCGCATGTCTCTATATAACGCCAGGCATCCTTAGGCTCCGCTCTGCATCCGCTTCCATTCCGCTCTGCATCCACTCTGCATCCGCGCTTCATCCGTTCCAGCGTTCCACGTTTGCTGCGAGGCCCCCCGCGAAGCCCTGGCGGAATGTTGCCATCCAGCTCCCATCCGTTCCCTCCGCTATTGCTTCCAGTCCGCATCCCGCTTCTAATCTGCTCTCTCCGCTAGCCGTGTGTACGCGTCATGCAACTCCGGTTATGCAAATTTTTGCCCCTTTTGAGAGCGGATAATAACGGATGGAACATTTTGCTCGTCCATTGTGTCCATTTTGCATCCGTTGGGCAGTGTGATAGGGCCTTAAGAGGCTTCTTCAGCTTCTTCACTCATTCCCCACCATCCAGTCAAAGCTGAAGAAGTTTCTTGGATGAGGAGCAAAATGTCTTCAAAGAAATAACCAGGAAGTCCAGTTGCCTCTTGAAAAAAAGCATCTTTGGGTCAAGGCCTATTGTACATTGTTTTAAAACTTCACTTTCCAAACTAGACTGCCGTAGAAGAGGGCATTCCTCAATCCCTGTGACGGTCTTTGGTTTGTGAGTACAAAAAAAAAAAAAATGAAAGAAGAAAGTTATGCATGGAAATGGCATGTGAACAGAATACAGAATTAATCAAATCCATTTCTCACATCATTATGTTCGGCTCACGGGTGATTTCTGCTTCATTCGCTTTGATCAGAAACTTAAGAACTACTCCAAAGCGCCGTTTAGCATGCATGTATCTGACAAGACCGAAGGATTGAAACTGCCACCTTTAATCCTCCCCAGCCATTAGCACATCATACCAAGTCAATTTCTGGTCAGGTGAAGAACAGTTGGAGAGAAAATGGCTCTGGGAAGAGAAGGAAGTCTCTTTGGGTATCCAATTCCCAAGCCAATCCCAAAGCCCTGATTTGATGGAGTTGCCGAGGCAGAGTATCAGTTACAGGAAATGTCTCCAGGCTTTAATTAGAAGGGGTACCAAACCAGGGGAGATTTTTTTTAAAAAAATGCAAATGGAGAATATATGGCTGAACTATAGCAGCAATCAAGAAGAAGAATGCTGCAGAACAGATCTGCAGCCCACCCAGGAATGAAGCTAGCATCCATGAGCAGCTCTGGGTGGTAAATGGAAACTTAATCCATTTTTTTTATGGAAAGGAAATTGCAGCCTTAGGTAGTCTCACCCTATGCCAAACTGCCCGAGTTCAGAAGTAGCAATAGAGCCGAATAAAGGAGAATATTTCTAGCTCTGGGATGAAATGAGGGGTCCCTTGCTTGTTTTCTTGCAGATGTTTCATTACTCAAGCTAGGTAACATCATCAATGCTAGTAAGGAGCATGTTTACTCTCAGTTTATACCAGAGGTCTCCAAACTTGGCAACTTCTTTAAAAAGCTACTGACTGCCATAGCCGAACCTCTAAGCATAATCTTTGAAAAATCTTTCAGGACCAGCTCCTTGCCAAAACTATGGTCACA
>BHFT01061497.1:0-20354 GCA_004320025.1 Laticauda laticaudata
GAAAAGAAGTCTCAGTTCTTTCTCAGCTTTGTCTGGTCAAAAGAGAAATAGAATATTTCCAAGCCTCTGATTGGCAGTGTTACAAAGTTTCTTTTGCTTTCACTTTCCCTCTCCTTTTCCAAGCAAAATATAATAAGAATTAATTAAAAAAAAGAAAAATGTTTTTTTAAAAAATAACTAAAAGGGAGTCTCTAGCCTAGAATATTATAAAATCAAAAAGGAGAAAAAGAATAGATGAAAGAAGAGAAAAAAAACCAGGCCAGTTTCAAAATATAAGATCATGTGTAGAAAATCCAGCAATGAGAAAAAATAAAAATAAAAATATTACTTTGACATTCCTATTAAAAATTGCCGCTTAGTCACTTCTGTCAAAACTTTTACAGATTCTTTCTTTTCTTTAGGGTGTCCTTTCAAATCTTAGAATAAAGAAAAAATTCTCACCAAACCAGCACATTCTCTCTTTCCATTCTCTTTCATTTCGGAGCTGTCCCAACTGCAGCAGCTTTAATGGCTGCCTCTTTGCCGCTGGCAAAAAGAGCTTCTCCTGGATCTTTCAATCCCAGGGACTTTGTGGTATCCCTGGGATTGACAGAATGCACTCTTTAATTTCACCATCTCTTCGAGATGGTTTAGATCCGACTGGACCGTCCAGGAGCAAAGATATCAGCAGTGATCTCAGACCTCCAAGATCGCATGTTGTATCGTCGTGATGCCAGCTCCGATCTCACAATGGTCATCTAGAGTTTGAGGCACAAGTTTTTCCATTCATTCCAGGAGATGCTGCAGATTGAAAATGGGACCTTCACCACCAACTTTCATAGTCCTCCAAAGAAAATAAGGTTGCAGTTCTATATAATATGGAATCCTTTCATTGACATTTATTTAAGATTATAGCATCTATTCTAGAACAGATGAATTACAGTTGGGGAAATTATACTTAATATGAATGGATTATTTTTTACGAGTAATGCCCAATATTGTGTTCAATAAAATAGGATCTACTACTAATTTATATATACTAATAAATTCTAATAGGCAAGTTCCAGCTTCAATACCTGTCATGCTCTCAGCCTCACCAGTAAATTTGCAACAGTTTGCAGGTACAACGATTAGGGGTTTGGTTTTTTCATGGCTTGATGATTCTACAACTCCATCCAAACTACAGTATATGAAGTAATACCTCTTCTGTGGTTACTTATAAATGAAAAATAAAAAAGTGTGGTGCAGAGCTGCTTTTTGATGTTGCCATTTTTGAAATTGCTGGTCTTTTTGAAGGTATTGTAGATGAACTGCTGGAATGTGTCCCATTATGTTGTTAGGTTGCTCTTCTATAACGGTTTTGGAGTCTCTCACAAAATCTGCAGTTCCAAAGGAATATTTGTGTGGTTCCCATTTCAAGTTGTATTATTTTAACTAATGTAAATAGTAAGCAATTAAAAATGAATCAGAGACCCTAAGCAAGTATATCCATTTAACCCCATCTACCAAAAACATATCCCACTGCTAATCTCAATAGGAAGGAATGGCAATGTTACATACTTTGGCAGTCACATGCCATCTTTAAGTCATGGATTAGGAGCAGGGAGACTCATGTAGTCCCCACTTAACTATAGAAACTCCCTAGTTGATTTGGAACATGGATGCAGAGAATGTAAATGGCAGAATTAAAATCATATTTCTTCCACATTTTCTTTTACAAAAAAGAAACATCCCTTGGTTATTATAATTATTTGGTAATATTTTTCTTATGTTAATATGTTCTTTATAAACTTGTGGATCCTTTAGCCCTAAAGGGAGGCCAAACATTTTAAAGCAAAGTACATAATGCTATTATTATATTGTTTTAGAAATAAACTGTACATATGCTTATTTCACCATGCATGCATATGTTTAAAAGCCAAGTCATTTCAAGATTTATATATGGGACATATATCTCAATGTAAGCCAACTTGTAAGATTGTTGGGTGCATCTGGGGAAAATGGAGAATGGAATAATATATATCTACCTCAAGCTCCTAAACGAAAAATGGGTTACAACTTTAACAAATAAAATTAATTAATGTAACTTGCAATCTGTGGGTAAGATCTATGCATTAACAAGGAACAAGAACACATGTCAATGTATATGAATAAATGCAAATTTGGAAATAAAGGCTTAAAAAATCATAACTTACCATTGTAACAAGTGTGCCTTTTCAATCTCCTATCAAGATAATTATCTTCAAATCCTCAGTTCTACCATCTTGAAGGGTTCTCTAAGCTGAAGTCGGATCGGTACAAGATCCCTTGTCAGGGAGAGAATGACTTCAGTTCTGACAGTCTTCTAAAGAGAAGTGTTTTTTTTTTCATCAGACAGACCTTTGTCAAGTAAGATAAGTGGTATTTCTGATTATGAAGAATGTTTATAGCTTTTTTAGAACACATGTGTTGGGAAAAGGCCTCAGTTTGATCACCATGTTTCAAGTCGACATGAATAAGCAGATAATTAAAGAGACCTATGCTTGCATCTCTGGAAGTGCTGCCTATCAGAGCAGAAAACACTGAATTGGGAGGGCATCCTGTTTGACATAATGTTCAGACAACTTCTCACGTGCAAAATATGCTGGTGTTTGGCAATAAGAAGTTACCTTATGAAATTCCTTGCAGGATAGGAAACCAATGAAGAACATTCAGTACATGTGAGTTAATTTTAAATCACCTCCTCAATCCCTTTAAATACTGTATGCTGATGAGATAAGGCCCATAGAGTAAAACTTGCATCTCCGTTTCTACAACATCTGATGTCTATTAAGCATCTTTCCCATATTGAAGCTTTGTTTCTGAGCAACGGTTCTGGCAACAAAGCCACTACTTTGGCATCATGCTGACCTTCATTTACTAAATTTATTTAATTGTTTCTTGCTGCTGTATATCATCTACCTTGTCACATTATTTTAGCTGAGTCTGAAGTGGCACAATAATTTGCTTATCAATCTCTTTGTTGTCTTACATTCACCAAGGGTAGGAAGATATTCCATACTTGCAAAGGCTTAATAACTCAGCTCCCACACAGACACAAGTATTCTATATCTAAAATATTGGGGCAGAATCAAGTAAAAAATGCTATTTTAAAAAAGATTGTACACTAAAAAGAAGTAGCATACAGTGCAGTACAAAACAATGTGCAAAAGATAGTATTGCAGGATCTAATCTGGGTCTGTCACCAGCAATAGAAATTTTGTTTTCCAAGTTTTTGGAATCATGCTGGAGCCCATCTTCAGGGAACTTCTCTCAAGTAGAACTCTACCACACACAGAATAGCACAAAGCAAACACTCTGCTAGAGACAAGTTCCCTGTAGATGGGCTCCAGCCAGTGAAAACTCAGAAGACAAAACCTCTGGTCTTGGTGACCATCCCAGATTGGATCCTGCAACATTATCCTGGGACATGTACATTCCCCTTCATTCATAAAAGATATATTGCATATTTAATTCAATTTCATTCAATTTACCTTGAGAGAAGATATTAGCAAGAATATCTAGCAGCTACTAATTATATGAATTATATGTAGAGGCAGTTTGATCTAGTGGTTAAGGCATCAGGCTAAAAAGTGGGAGACAGGAGTTCTAATCCTACTTTAAGCATGAGAGCCAGCTGCGTGACTTTTGGCTGGTTAACTTGTCTCAGTCCAATATCCCAAAGGTGCTGTTCAAAAGGCACCTGAACTTTCTTGAAACTGGAGAATCTTCTTGAATGAAAAGCAAAACATTTTCAAGGTGAAAAAAACCAAGAAAGTTCAGCTTTGAACAGCACCTTCAGGACAACCATTACCTGGATAACTGAGAATCTCCAAAAATATTCATCCCAATTCATTCCACAAGGTTCTTGTTTTGGGAAAAATAGGAAGAGAAAAGAGTATTAGGTATGTTTGCTGCTTTGAGTTATTCATAAAAATAATAAAGGTGGAAAACAAATAAACAATCTTGTCTCCAACTGTAACTATTACTACTTCCTTTTGTTCTTATTAAATTTGCACTTTATTAAAACCATGAACAAATAAGGCAATTGTTTATGCAACTTCCAGCTTTGTACATAACGCCAAGCCATTTGTGGCCTCACATGGTGACTTGTGAGCCAAAATGTCTGACCCAGTTTTATAAATTTTATACAGAATTTTTGTAGAAATCCTTACAGTGAATTGCTGGCAAACTATCTTATCCAACATGTGAAGTCCCTCATCTTTTCAGGAATATATCTAAGTAAAAATTGATGCAACATCAATAGACATAATGATTGGGAGGTTGAAGGAGTTGAAATTCAACTTATTTGGAAATGTTTTTTTTTTAGTGACAATATTCTTTCAGAAGGATTTCATCCACCAAAATTTTATACGACCATCTTGATATTTGACCCCACACATTTTTAACTTGAGTGGGTTTCATTATACAGAGACTTGGTGAGTTGATATCAATGAATTCCTGCCTGCTACTTGTCCTAAAGAAGTCTCCATTTTTTGTCCATTTCTACTTTAAGATGTAGACTCAAAGCCGCCTTATGTATTACTTCATAGGGCATCTAATCCAAATGAATGGAATGGAGAAGGAGGCAAGTATTTGCAATTTGAAAAGAGAGAAATCCATTACATGATTCTTGATACCCTGAATCCAATATTTAGAAACAGGGACTTAGATAATGCTAATTCTCTAGTTAGACAAAATAAAAATAATGTTACGCAATAACATTTTTTAAAAGGCTCTTTTTTTTTTAAATTTCTCAGATACACTTGAAAATACACTATAGCCTTAACACTCAACATTAAAGATAATTAGGCTTTAATTATACATGCCACTCTTTCTAATTTCTTCAAAAAATGTTAATAGCTTCTTTAATTAAGCTACTGGGGAATTTCAAGGTAGGCAGTACATAATTATGCAGACTGGAGTGTGACCAGCTTGACAAGGTTAATACTGTATTTGGATTAATGTTTTTTTAATTAAGAAACTGTCAGCATTCATCTGTATATTTATAAATATTAACTTTATTTAGTATGCTTACAACTACGTTTTCCTTAAACTGTGAATGCCATATGTATGGAAGGAGAGAAAGGGCATCACCTTAACCTCACTATTAAATATGCTCTTTATATATATAATATGCTCATTAGTAGTTGTTCTGATAAATAAGTGATGAGAACTGTTGTGTATAAGAATTAGAATACTCCAAATACTTTAATCTGATTGGCTGAGCAGGCCGCAACAGGATTGGTTAATAAAGTACCATGACAATTGGCTTGCCTGATGGCGGGAAATCTTAAAGAGGTGTCATTGGCCGCAAGCCACGAGCAGCCGCTATAAAAAGGGCTGCCGCAGCTCCGGCAATGTTCTGTTATGAAGTCACTGAGTTGGTTTACAATAAAGAGCTGCTTGATGAACACTGGTCTTGAGTACTTCTATTCCCAGGACAGAACACTGGCGACGAAGATGGGATTGTCTTAGAACAGCGAGACCAAAACACATGGCGACAAGAACCGAGCAACCAAAATGGCCAGTAACAATGCGCCACCTGCACCGTTCAACCCAGCTGAAGAAGATTGGGAGTCATACATTGACCGCTTCCTAATGTTCCTAGAAAGCAACGAGCTACAAGAAATAACCGACCAGAGGAAGAGAGCCGTATTCCTCATGTATTGTGGCCCTACCGTTTTCAAGATGACCAAGGCGTTAGCCAAACCACGGGAGGCAAAACAAATGTCATGGCCAGAATTAAACCGAATGCTATGAGGCCATTATGCACCTGTGGTCTCCAATCTTATTAAAAGACATGAATTCTATAAGCAAGACCAACGAGAAGACGAGAGCATCGGAGATTTCGTAGCAGCCCTAAGAGATATCGGAGGAGCCTGCGAGTTTCTCAACATTCTCAAACATGGACGAAGCCATGAGAGACCGCGTGGTCCTTGATTGAAGGACGGCTACACTCCAAAGCAAGCTACTAAACAGACCGATATCACAGTGGCTGGGCCATCGCAGAAGCCACCGCCGCTGACGCAGCCAAGAAATCTGCAGCCACCATGCACCAAATAAACTCAACAAATCCAGAACCACAAAACCAAGCTTGAGAGAAAGAAGGCAGAAGGAACACAAAAACAAACCACCACACACTGAGCATCATGGAGACCTCGACTCCCTGACCGACACCGATGACAACAATGAAGACATACACAGGCTTCAGTCGGAAAGAAAATTGCGAGGAAAAAGAGGAAGGAGGCGAGATATCCAGTGTGCTGGATGCAGAAGGGACCACCCACGTTACGAATGCAGATTCCTGGATGCCAATTGCAGATTTTGTGAGAAACGGGGGCACATTGCAAGGGTCTGCCAGAACAAAAAGAGCCATAGTACAAAAAGATTGGCAGCACCCCCCCCCCCTGAAACATAGATAGACAAGCCGGAAGCCGAGGGAGCTGAGAGAACAGAAGCCAGGGAATGAACGATAAAGAAGAAACACATCAAACAATAATCATAAGAAATGCCAGGCAGCAAACGCAAAAAAGGTCTGAATAAATGTAAAATCAAAGGAAACCCTGTGAAATGAAGTAGACTCAGATCATACCTGTCAATGGTATCATGGAACCACCACAGAAATCTGATTCCAGACATTAAGCGAAGAGAACTGGAACAGCAAAACCTAATACTCAAGAATTACCAGGGAAACCGAATCCCGGTAATGGGTCTTGGGACATTTCCTAATAGAATTCAAAACCACGCTGAAGTACTTCTCTGACAATTGTCAACCGTGATCGCCTAGCCTGCTGGGAATCGAATGGTTCGCATCCTGGGAATCGGATGACAAGAATCAACAGCGACGCCGAGACGGATGGGAGGAGAGCTGCTGAAGAGTTCCAGGACATATAACGGGATCCTTGGCAAGTACAAGGGGACGCCTATAACATTTAGCCTAGACCCTAAGATAAGCTCCCATCATGACTCAAAGCCAGACACGTTCCCTTTGCCTTAAGCCGAAAATAGATGTGCAACTTAAACAACTCATTGCACAAGGGTGTTAGAGCCAATCGACCATGCCAGGTGGGAATCCCATCGTGACTCCTGTTGAACCAGATGGGTCAGTACGCATTGTGTGACTATAAGGCCACCCTCAATCATGCACTTCAGCAAAGCACGTACCCATGTTCAGTAGTTCAACATCTGTTGCATTCATTAGGGGGAGGAAAAATTTTCGTGAAACTTGATCTCATGCAAGCATACCAAACAGCTGCCAGTTGATCCTAAACTGCAGAAGCACAGACTATAGTCACGCACAGAGGGGCATTCAAATGCAACAGAAGGGAGAAGGCGAGGCTTCGTCTCGTGCTACAGCTGCGATCTCAGGGCTCTGAGATCGCAGCTGATATTTTCGCCCTGGTCGGTCCTAACGACCTAAACCGTCCATAGAGATGGGGATTGTGAAGGGCACAGTCCCAGGACCCAGAGATATCGCAAATCTCTGTTGATCCGGGAGAAGCCCTTTTGCTGGCGGTGGAAAGGCAACCTCCAAAGCTGCTGAAGCCGGACAGCTCCGAAAAGAAAGTGGTGGAGCGAATGTGTATCGGCTGGTGAGAAACTCTTTTGTAATGTAAATTGGCTGAGACCTGAAAGGATATCTGAAACAAAGAAGAAACCTGTGACTTTATTTTTGTTTGACTGAATTGTTTAAGCGGCGTTTTTTAAAGTGATGTCAAATTGAGGCTTGGATTTTTCCTTACTACTTCTTTTTCTGAGGACTTAATGTGATTTTGTAGGTAACCAGATTGAAATTTTTTCTTATATATTATTTTCATGCTTCTTTTGATTTTTTAATTTTCATTAGATAGAGACCCCCTTTGATTTTTTTCTTTCTTTTTCTCTGAGTTTTGTATACATTACTCTTCTTTCTGCTGGGGGGGCAAAAAGTATATAAGAGATTTTGCAACATGCCAACTAGAGGCTTGAAAGTACTTTATTTGAATTGGGGAGAAATGTATAACTACTCCTTCTCAAGGACTTTTAATGTGATAAGAGGAGGGAGAGCACAGAAAAATATTATTACAGGTGTTTTCCTGGACTCTTATCAATATTTCAACACTTGAGGCTTGGCTTTGAAGCTGCTGGAGAAGAGAGTCATAATAAAGAGCCTTGATAAATAAATAGTGCAGTGTGCAGTCCATATATATTGTGAAATCTCTACTCGCCAGCTTTTGTATATTTTAACTCTAGTAATATTTTATTTTTGCTTTTTATTTTTATCCTTTTCTTCTTTGGTTTTGGGCCTCTTTACTATTGGATTTTTCTATTTTGGATCATAATTGGCTATTTATTCAGATGGATTGAAGGTCAAAAAGATTTGAAGTTTTTTGAAGCATTAAAATGAAAGAAAAAAAGTGAAAAAAAGAAGAAGGTGTTAAATGAAATAGACTGTGTTTTTTTGGATTGTTTAGTGACTTTGAGATTTTTGGAAATTCTTATTTGAATGACTAAAATCATTTGGGTCGTTTAAATTTTTTTTTTTTACAATGCATACTTATGGAGAACTGAAAATGGAATTTATAATATGAACAGAGAAACAGAAGGGAAGGATTCCTTTGGCTCTATTTTTCGTTTCTTAGAAATGGCAATTTCTACATATGAGAAACTACAAGAACAAGAAGATTGGGATGAAGAAGAAACCATCCCTAATGAACAAGCAAATTTATTTGGGGAAGAAAAGGGGGAAAGGAGAGGAAAGAGAATGGAGAATTAAGACTAAAAAAAAAAAAAAAGGGGGAAATAAGGTGAAAAGTGGACACAACATCAGAAGCAAACAGAAAAGAAAATACACAAGAGGGTGGAATTAAGAGACAAGGGGGTAAAAAGGTAGATAGAGTGGAGAGCAAGGGGAAAGAAGGGAAGACCAAAAAAGGGGAACCAAGGTGAAAAGTGGTCACAATATCAGAAAGCAAACAGAAAAGAAAAATACACAAGAGGGTGGAGATTAAGAGACAAGGGGGTAAAAGGGTAGAGTGGAGAAGCAAGGGAGGAAAGAAGGGAAGAGAAGCTACAAAGGTTTGAAACAAGATGTAAAGAACAGAATTTATTTAGAGAAATGGGTAAACATACAATTGAAAAAGAGATTCTGCAAAGGTACATAAGATTGTGTTGTTGTATTTGTATTTGAAATAACTACAAAATTGGAATAATATATGATTATAAAATGGGACAAAATATTTAATGTAATTTAGCGAAATTTTTTTTTAAAATAAAATAAATGAAATCAAATATGAGAGAATTGAATTAAAGAAAAATGGGAACATTGTCATTGTATAATATTTTAAAAAATACAAGTGAAATAGGGGAAGTAACTAAGCAAAAATCTATAAATTGTTCCCATAGAAGCATGATATTTATTTAGAAAGGATTGTGTAAAATGTTTAAGACTTAAATGAATATTAATTTTAATGACTATAATTTAATTGCTATGGATTGTTGTTTTAATTATATTAATATTTAAAAAAAAATTTTTTTTTCCTTGTTTTAAAATATTGAGTTTATCTTTAGAATGTACTACGCAGATCTGAATGAAAATTATGTGTTATGTTAAGCTTAAACTAGGGGAAGGAATAAGTATGATAAGGCATTATTACCCAAATCGGTCATTACAGAGAAAATTTTGTGTTAATGAGAAAAGATAATAGACCAGCTGAAATAGGACAGAAAGGATATAAGTATAATGCATTAAATTGAGATGAAATAAATATAACAGAATTAAGAGAGTGAAAAGAGGGGAGAAGCTATATAGAAATGTAAATAGTGAATAAGAAATGGAATGCTATATAAAAGTAAGAAACGAACTTGAATTTATGTCTGTACAAAAAGATGTAACTCGGGATCAAACTGCTGTCCAAAAAGATATTTTTATGTTTTTTATGTTTTGTGTTTTTGTTTGTATATGTTTTGTTTGTTAAAAATTAATAAAATTCTTTATAAAAAAAAAAAACAAATGCAACAGAGCTTCAATTTGGCATTAGCATTGCCCCAGGCGTTTTCAAAAGCCTAATGGAGCGCCTTCTAAATGGACTAAAGGGGCATATTCCTATTTTGAAGATGTATTAGTATCTGCGAAAAACAAACATCAATTAGAAGAGAGACTGAGAGAAGTCTTGGCAAAGATTCAGGGAAGCAAGGCTTAAAGTCAATAGAGAAAAATGTCAACTACCACCAATCAAGTTGAATTCTAGGCTACCTTATAGATAGAAAGGGATATCCTACTGAAAAGAAGGTAAAAGCAATTAAAGACGCACCCCAGACCTAAGAGATAAAACAGACTTACAGGCGTTCTTAAGTCTCATTAACTTCTACAATGTCTTCCTGCCCCAAAAGGCACATAGCAGAGCATTACATCGGCTATTAGATTAAAAAAACTGTCTGGAATTGGGCCACTGAGAACAAGTAGCATTCCAAAACATTAAGGACTTATTAACACTCAACAACCATTTAATACAGTAACAGCAACACCCTGCCACTGACGGTCACCTGTGATGCATTGCTTTTCTGAATCGCGCCATACTGAGCCACAGCTACCAGACGGACAGAGAAGCACCAATCATGTTCTATTCTAAACGCCTGTCAAAATCTGAAAGGAACTACAGCCAACTGACCGAGAAGCCCTCGCAATCATAGCAGGCATCAAGAGACCACTAACCACTAACAAAAGCCAGCAGAACTCCTCATGGGCAGAAAATTGTGTTCCTACCTAGATAGATTACACCCCACCTACACTCTGAAAAAACCCTGATTCTCAAGTAAATACTGTTACTTTACCACTGGAGACCTAGTCTACACCAAAAATCTTACCGGGACCCATTATGGCTTCCAGCACAATTAGACAAATTACAGGCCCTGGTCATACCAACTTGAACTAGACGATGGCAGAACATGGAATGACACATCGACCAGCTTCGCTCTAGGACATTGGAATGCAAAACTAACCTGCCTAGCTCCGAAGCACCGCCACAAATACCACCTCTCAACAAACAGTACAAAAACAACCAAGGGGGGGGGGGACACAAAATAATAAAAAGGGAGAGAAGAATCACCAATAACATGACAAAAGACAGAACAAGAACCATAACTTAGGCTTACTTCCTTGTAAAATTAGTGTAAAATATTTATTTCTTTAAGAAAATATATTTGGCTGCCCAACTCACTTTCAGTGACTCCAGAGAGCTTATAAAGAAATTCACCTTGCAATGAAACCTAGATAAGTCTCCTCAGAAGTAAATCCGAGTGAGTTCCCGAGGAAGTATGTTTAGGATATGTCTCTCTGTTCTTAGCATTTTTCATTTATATATCTCTCATTTCTCATATTCACAATTATTTACTAAAATTCTTTAGATAATAATTGAGAATAGCTAAATACAAATGAGCTTAATTTATTTTCACAAAAAAAAATTAAATAAATTATTCATATCTTCAACTATTTTCTCTGTTCAACCTCTATTATAGAGGTTATTATACATGTTATAAGAACATTTAGTGCTTGGCAGTACTTGTTACTTGGAGTGACAGCCTAGTACACAACTCAATTAAGCTAGAATATTTCATTCCACTCACTTCCTCTACAGTTAAAAGAATATAAACCAGCTCTCATCTGTACACTGAAGATTTCCATTCATTATAGTTAACTTTAATAAATCCAGAAAATAACTTCAGATTTCATCAAGTTCAGCTAAAAATTACAGCACTGTTCAGGTGTAATACAGGGGATGTGTTGTCTTTGATGGGCTTCTTCATTCTGTGCTAACTGAACCATTGTAGATAATGCAAGAATACAACCTGCAACACCTAATTTCTTTGTTAAGTGAAGAATATCTCTGTGTAAACTCTATGTTGTGGAATGTTAACTATATTTCCTCTTGTGTGCTGCAAAATCCAATCAAGGCTCCTAAATGTGACATCAACACAGGCATCCAAAAAGGGTTCCTTAAATTGCCAGTCAAAATATATTGTGCAGGTTTTTCATTTTCTCCAGCTTAACATTTCTTTAATAAGAAAATTGCAGGAAAAATATGGGAAAACAAAGACAATTTCAGACTAAATTACACTGCATGAACCCCCATAAATTCTATTGTGGTGATTGCTAAATAAACACCCAGCCTGAAAGTTCTCAGACCAACAGGAAACCAGCATCAATAAAAAATTTAAAGGGTTTCCCAATTATTTACAACTGTAATAATAATTAGTTGAAAAATGTAGGCATGTACCACATGATCATCATTAATTGTCAGCAAGGAGTACAGTAGTGGCGATAACTCCCTATACATTTTACAACTCTTTTAATCTATTCAGTGGAAATAATTCAAGTAGAATCTGAAAGTCCCTCAGCTACAAATTTTCAATCTATCTGAAGAGAAACCTGACGTGTATTTTGAAATCTCTGACAATTTAAATTTTACTGAATTGTGAAATGGATTATTTGGAAAGAGAAAGCATCTATAATCTTGGTTCCGAAATTAAGTCACTTATTATTATGTGAAATTATGCAACTTACTTTCAGACATATGTTTACAGATTAGAGCTGCAAATAAAGCCATAGGGAAAGAAAATAAATGGGCTTGCAAAGATCACCCGCATATATGCTGATTTAGCGTCAATTAAAGAAATCTAACATGGAGAGTATCTGGGATCCTGAAATGTTATGAACTATTTAATCTGGGGTTGCCACATGTCACTTTGAGTTCTTATTATATTTTACTTCTGGAATTACACTTGTGTGGGGAAAAAATAGTTTCATGTTTAGAAGAACAATATAAGCCAGAGAAAAATTCTGGGAACTTTAAATGAAACAAATGGGCAAGTCATATCAATGAAGACTGAAAAAAGCAATTCCTTTCCTTTTAGCTTTCTAGAAGAAAAAGAAACAGCAAAAGAAATATGTTTTGAAATGCAGTAATGTTATGTGGGTATGTGTGGAAGTTCATGTAAACCTACCTTACCTACCCACAAACAAACCTACACATACATAGCCACAAACTGAATGAGGCTAATAACAGGGCATTCATACAATTTTAATGCAAATGAGGGAAATCTGAGAATATATAGTTGATTTTTGCCATTTGTTTTTTGATAAGACTAAATTCCCTCATGTTACTATTAGTTGCAAATATGAATCCCATATGCATTCTAAATTTCAGTTGATAAATCCAGTCTTCGCACATTTTCTTGGAATGTAATTTCAGTGAGTTCCACAGGCAAGTTTAGATTTCTAAATATATTTTAAATTCTAATAATAGAAGGCAGATAAGATTTTCATTCCTGCCCTTAATTTGTGTGTTTACCTACTTACTCCATTTCTATAATGGTGACTGTGTAAGGACTCAGAAGTTGAATATACATTTCATCACCACCCCAGCAAAAGAACCATGAAGTTCTGACTTTCCCATATACACCTCAGCCAGTAAGAGCTTTGCAGAAGAGCTTTGTGTTCACAGATCTCTAAAATTAATTGTTCCAGTAACTTGGTATTTATCTAGAAAATCCCTCCTCTTTTCCTGATTTTTCTTGGTGGCACACAAGAATGTAGCATACACATTCTAAAGAATTAAATGGACCAGTTTAAACTTTAAATGAAGTTAGTAGTCCTGGCACCAACCTATAAATAGTTTTATAAATTGAGACTGCCACTTTGAATTGTGATCAGATTATTAGCCAGCACAGTAGCCACAAAACTGGTGCTGTGTGACACTGATACTTGTGACCTACCAATAAACATATTGCTATATTTTGCACCAGCTACACCTTTCAAGTTCTTTTGAGAGACAGTCCTGTGAGAATGTAGAAAAATTACATGGCGATTTGTGCATGAAGCCTAACTGGTAAGATGTTTTGCTTTTAGAGTAGCCATGTAGCTCTTTTAAGGTTCTACAAAGACAGTACTTGTGGCTGACATTTGGAAGACTACAATGATTATTCCCATATCCAAAATGAAGATTAACAAGAGTAATTGAAAAAAAATGACAAATGAATTAGTTTGTTAAATGTGCCTGTGAAAATGCTTGGCAGAAGTGACAAGGCACAACATTTTGGAAAAGCAGTGTCAGTTAATACTGGAGAAGAAGTATACAAATCAATTTTTTTCTCTTTAGCAGGTCAACAAGAAATGTATGTGTGTGAGAGAAAAACCTTATGATATGTCTGAGGAGATGTTTGCTTACAAAGCAAATTGTAAGCTTGAATTATGAAATATTTTCTGTTTAGGTTTTTTTTTTCGAAAAAAGCTTTGGAGTTAAAGACTAGTTGCTCAATATGGGTAAAAAGATCTGTAGGGGAAAAAGAAAGTATGAGAATAAATGGAAAACAAACGAACAAGGAAAATTAGGTAAAATTAGATTATGTTAACCAGGAACCTGAATGTGGATTACTGTTATTTAAAGATATTTGTTGTGATTTGCAGTTAATATTATAAAAAATGCAAAAGCAGTAGCCAAGTTAAGATTCCTAGCTCTGTCTTTAACCCAAATTTGTATTTAAGATGTGTTTTGTTTACGTAGTCACGCAGGTAGGTGGGGCTTCTCCGAACTCGATTGGACTTGCGCGGTTCATTCCTCGTGAAGACTTCGACCGGTCGGATGGGGCTGCTGTTTCTTTCGATCTTCGCTCTGGAACCGTCTGGAAGGGTGAGTCGGCCATTTTGCCCGCCACCTGAGTTGCTTAGGCTGGCCGGTTTTGCCGCTCCCACCCGTTTCCATTGGGCAGGTTGAGCTGGCCTGGCTGGCCCCTTCCGACGGGCTCTTTCCGCAAGTCTCTTCAAACAGTGAGTCTTTTATTTGCTCTTTTTGTTGGTAATAATCGTTTGTTTTAGTTTTAAACGGTTCTTTATTAACTTTCTCGCCGTTCCCCCCCCTCCCTGGTTTTGAAGTTTAATCTGTATTGTCGGCGACTGGTTGTGTGTCTGTTGGCCGTTCAATTATTCGGGATCGAAGCTGGTCTATGTGCCGCATCCACTCCCTGCCATCGTCTACCGTTTAAACGGTAGGAGTTTGGGGCCTGTAAGTTGGGTAATTTGTCCAGGTACCCACAATGGTTCACCTGTGAAGTTTTTTCGCGTATATACCAAACGTCAGTCGCCTAACTGGAATTGCCTAAACTTTGTGGAGGATCAGGGGGGTTTTCTGGGTTAAATTTGGGTGTAGTCTGTTCAGGTGTGATCGTAATTTTCGTCCCATAAGTAATTCCGCCGGGGACTTGTTAGTAATGTACTGGCATTATGTGCTGGAGTGTTAGTAAAACGGTTTACTTTTTGTTGGACATCAACCTTATGTCCATTCTTTCTAGCCCTTCCTTTGTGAATCGCACCATTCTCTCGGCTCTGCCGTTTGCAGCCCGGATGGGCCGGGCACGGTTAGGGCATGTCTGATACCTAAGGGAGGCTAGGTATTGCTCGAAATTGCAAGCTTGTTAGTTGTGTTCCATTGTCTGAGACCAGAACGTCTGGTAGACCGTGGGTGGCGAAAAGGTCGTCTAATTTTTTTATTAGTGTTTCTGTTGTCGTTGATGGCATGATTTTTAACTTCAAGCCAATTTGAGTAGGCATCAACGACAACCAGCAAAGGTATGCCCCTTGGTTGGACCCACGAAATCTATATGAATTCTAGACCATGGTCCCCTAGGGGTCTTCCCCAGTCCCTGATGGGTGCTTTTGAGGAGAAGGTCTGATTCCCTGGCATTTAATGGCAAGAGTTCACCAATACTCTATGTCCTTTATGAATGCCTGGCCACCACACATTAGCTCCTGGCAGGCTTTTCATTTTAACCATTCCAGGGTGACCCTCGTGCAACATCCCTAGTACTTGGGCTGCAACTTGGCTGGGATGACCACCCGAATCTCCCCACAGCAAACACCCCTTTAGAATAGGATAGTTCAGTATGTCTGGACCGGAACGGTTTAAAAAGTTTCAGTTTTTTTGTGTCTCCGGCCAGCCTTTACCTACCCAGCCAAGAATACGGGCAGTCAATGAGTCCTTAAGCGGTGGCTCTTGCGACATCATAGGCGGAGATGGGTTAGATCGGGACAATCTCTATTTGCACGATGTCATTGTTGGTGCCGGTCTTCATCAGTAGTTGGTAAGGGGTGCTTGCTGCAAAGCGTCCGCAGGGAAATTTGTTTCCCTGGTCGAGCGTCAGAGTATAGGAATAGGCTGCAAGGAAACTCTGACCATCTAGAAATTCTTGGTGACAGTATGTTAGGCGTCGGCTTGTTTTCCCGCCAAAATTCCATCAGTGGTTTGTTGGCGCAATTTACAATTTGAAAGCCCGCCCGTACAGATATTCATGGAAGCGTTTTACTCCAGCGACTATTGCTAGGGCTTCCCTGTCCAGTTGACTGTAATTTCGTTCAGTCTTTGATAGGAGTCCTAAGAATAGTATGCGACGGGTGCTTCTCTGCATCCCGGAAGTTGGTGGGCTTAGGACGGCACCTACTCCAAATGGTGAAGCGTTCGTAGGTCACTCTTAAAGGCAGTGTGTTGCTAAATTGGATGAGAATGTTTGTGATGTTAGCAACTTTTTAATATTCTGAAAGCCTTCCCTTTCTTTGCTACCCCATGTCCCATTGCTTTTTTTATCTAAAAGACGGTGGTAACGGTTCAGCTATAGTGGCCTTGTTTGGCCAAGAAATACATGATAAAAATTAATAAGTCCTAAAAAGGCTTGCAGTTCTGTTTTGTTTCTCGGTTCAGGTGCTTCTTGTATTGCCCTGATTTTCTTAATCTGTGGGGTGGATGGCCCTCACCGTTATTGAGTAGCCCAAGAATTCAACGCTTTTTCATTAGGCAGCATTTTTCCTTTTTTACTTTAAGGCCAGATTCCCTAAATTTGGGTTAGTACTTCTGTGAGTCTTTTTTTTAATTGAGTCTCATCTCTGGCCGAGATTAAGACGTCGTCGAAATAGGGAACGACCCCTTGTATGCCATTAAGGAGGCGTTCCATCAGACTTTGAAAAACGCCCGCGGTGCCACGCTTACTCCAAATGTGGAGTCGGTGGCATTTGATGCGCCCTTGTGTGTGTACTATGTGTTTGCGCTTTGCCGTCTCTGGGTCCACGGGGAAGTTGCTGATAGGCTTGTGCCAAGTCCAGTTTAGCAAAAAATTTTGCCTTTGCCCAGGGAGTGGAGTAATGTTGGACTACTGGCACTGGGTATGCACTTGGTTGTAAGCACATGGTTCAGGGTTTGCCTTTATAGTCACAACAGATTATTATGGACCGCGTCAGTTTTATGGGTGTAACAATAGGCGTTTCCATTTGGCATAGTCCACAGGTTCTAAACACCCCCTGGGCTATTAGTTTGTTGAGTTGTTCTCTATCTTTGCCTTTAGTGGCAAAGGGAACTCGTCTAGCTTTTTAATCTTCTTGGGGCTATCTGGGGATCTAGGCTAAAAGGAGATAGGGTTTCCCCGATACCTGCCCAGCGAGCCATCGAAAACGTCTTGGAATTCGCGGATGAGGTCATCTTCCCAAATTGGTGGTGGTTACTCGATCGACCCCGGTCATCCCGATGCCCAAGGGTGCGAACCATTCGATGCCCAGGAGGCCTCGGTCTGTCCCCGGGTCGACGATGTTAGCGGCAGTCTTTTGACATGTTTTGCTTATAAGTGACTAAAAATTGTTCCCATGCCAATTACAAGGATTCGGTTTTCCCTGATAGTCCTTTAGAGTCAAGGGTTGTTTTTGTAGTTGTCTGGATTATGAATGTCTGGGATCAGCTTTTTTGATGGTATCCCAAGAAACCATCGAAAGGAGGACCCCGGAAGTCCACCTCCATCTTACAGGGCTTTCCCTTCGATTGTTTACAGTCACTTTACCCTCTTGCCGCTTTCCGTCTGGGCGCTTTCTATAGTGACGGTTTGGTTGTATTGCTCGTTTTCTCTGTTGCCACTTTCTCTCTGCTTGTTTAGGCTCGGCTCGTGTTGGGGAATTTCTTGCATCTCGTGGGGCTATAGTTTTTTCTGTTTCTGCAGGACTTTCCTCGATGTGCCCGCGTTTTTTACAGTACCTGCAGATAGCATCGAGAAATTCTGCATTCGGCTCGGGCATGGTTTTCCTCTGCAGCCAGCGCATTCCCGCCAAATTTCTTCTTTCACGCTCTTTTTTATTTGCGAGCAGACGGTGGACCTCGTCGTCTTCCTCGCTCGATTCGGTTTCCTCTTTCGACTCTTCGAAATGGGTGGTGGTGGTAGACTGCTTCCTTCTCTAGTTGGGGTTTTCTTCGCCATTTTTGTTTATTTCTTCATTTTGATCGCCGTATTTCTTTGCGGCTTCGGCGGCCATGGCTTTCCGCGATTGCCTTCGGTCCACAGTGAATATTGGGGCTTGTTTTAACAGGCTTACTTTGCGCTGTAATGTCTCTGAGCCCTAATACCACGCTGATCTCTCATCGCTTCGTCGATGTTTAGAAAATCGCACTCACCCTATTTGCCGTAGAGCAGCCACGAAATCGGGCGACGGTCTCCCCATCTCGCCTGTCATCTGCGGTAGAATTCCGTGCCGCCTTATTAAGTTTTGACACTACCGTAGCGGTAGTGTGCTTTGAGGTTCTTTTTGTAGTTCCTGGCCACGTTAGCTGTTTGACGTCTCGGGGCTTTCGCAAGGGCTTTTGCCATTTTAAAACACCGTTGGTGCCGCAATGGGTGAGGAATACAGCTCGCTTGCGCTGTTCCGAAATGTCATCCATTCCATTGCTTTCCAGATACTTTGGAAGCGATCTGGTGTATGACTCCCAATCCTCATTGTAGGGTTGAAGGGGGCGGGCGTGGGCGTTTGCTTCCCAGACATCTCTGCTGGCGTCCTGGCTTCTATCACCGCGTGCAGGTTTCGCGTTCAGGACGATCCCACCTTCGTGGCCAGTGTTTTTGTTTGAAAACACACGAGGTAGACCGGGTTCCAACAACAAAAGGTTTATTCAAACAGTAGTCAGAATAGGAACAGTTTGGCTGCAGCCGCAGCCAGCCTTTTTATACAGGCTGGCCTGCTTGCTTTCAGCCTATGGCAATTTCTTTAAAAATTGCCGCCTTTCAGCAGCTCTTTGGATTGGTTCTTAAGTGAACCAATCCACTTCTTACTTATCTGGACCAATCAGAACAGTAGCCTAGGATTCAACCACTTGCATATAGAACAAGATGGATCTCATATTTTTCAATGGGCCACATGTTGCTGAAGATTGTGGGTGGTTTCTCCTTCCTTGGGTTGGTGAACTGCTGAAGCCATGTGGTGCTTTCAGGAACTGCTGAAAACAGACTGCTCAGCTTTAAGTTGTTCCTGAGGGCATTGAGCAGCTTCCATATTTCGTCAGCTGGTGGGGGGAGTCCCTTCGGCCATTTTTAATCATGGAACTCATTCTTAACCTGGGAATCTCCTGCAGTGTTATGTAGCAGATTAAAATTACTTCACATTTTGCAAAAAATAGCTAAAAATAGAGCAAATAGATGAATTTATGTCATTTGATAGGATGCTCACTAGAACTGGGAAAATGTAGAAATTTTAAGAGATGCAACTGTTGGTAGGAGAGTTTTAGGCAGTGTGTGGTCTATTTCAAGCAATTAATGTTTGTTGCAAGAAACAGAAAAGTCTGTGTATAAGTTCTCTTTGCAATAAGGGAGAGAATTAGGTTCTCTCAGGAGAAAAAAAAATTTTTTCTCAAGAGAAAAACATTGGGTGAATGGTTGTAGAACAAATGTGGACTGACTACAAAGTGAATGCCTAGTAGAAAAGAAAAAAAGTTTAGAAAAAAAAACACACTTGGGTAGTTCCACCAAAGACAGAGAATGAATGAAGATCAGATTGCACAATAAATATATGAAGGAAAAGTAAATAGGTTCGGAAGAGAAAGAATGAGAAAGTCATGGCTGGTTGGAGTTAATAAGATCCTTAAAAAGAGAGTTTAGGAGCATTGAAAAACATAGGCAGCATCATGTAAGAAATATAAAATTGAATACAATGAAAAAAGCAATAATGCAAGTTGGATGCATACCCCAAATGGGGAGAAGCTTTCTGAGATACCCAATTTTCATCCTTTTGACAGAAGCAGGAAACTCCTGTAAATTAAATGTCCTCTTTGATCATGACAATTAAACTCATTCTCAGAGCAGTCTCATGAACTTTCCAGGCCTGAATGGCAGCTGGAAAAAAAAGCATCTATTTTAATTCACAATAGGATAATATAGTCCTTGATTTACAGTCATTTGTTTAGCAACAGTTCAAAGTTATAGTGGAACTGAAAAAAGTGATTTACCACTGTTTTGTTCGGAAAAACACGAGGTAGACCGGGTTCCAACAAATAAAGTCTTTATTTCAAGGAGTCAGTAAAAGC
>BHFT01061502.1:0-66975 GCA_004320025.1 Laticauda laticaudata
TATTCTGACTACTGTTTGAATAAAACCTTTTGTTGTTGGAACCCGGTCTACCTCGTGTGTTTTCAAACAAAACAGGCTGCAACCAGTTTAACAACTGGTTTGGTGAGCACATGCTTTGCGTGCTTCGAGTGCGCATGCACCTATGGCACTTGCATACAGCGCTAAAAATGGAGCATTTAGAAGCTCAGCTGCTTATCTTCCAAGTCAGTAATTGTAAGTAGAACAGCAGGTGGGGGGAAGAATCAGCTGTGCTGCATGATTGAGATGAGCTGGAAAGAAGAAAATAAAGGACAGGATAGGGTGAGGACAGGTGGGAGGGGCCAGCTGATCATTGGAACTACTGGTTTGCCTGAACCGGTCTGAACCGGCAGCAGCCCACCACTGGATGGGCTGTTTAAAATGCATACTAATCTTTACAGAGAGTTAATATTCTGAAAGACACTATTGGAAGAAATATCCATCTGATTCAGTTCCAGGCAGGGAGAAAGACACTGGAAACATGGAGGCTGATTAGAAAAAGGGTTTAATGGTGAACAGGACCACCAAGCATATGGTCCTGGTGCAACTGATCACATGGAGTTGAGAATGAGGGGTATTTATACCTTCTCTTGGGCTTTGAACTTGAGCTTCCTGTTCCTATGCAAGAATGTGTATTCTATTGGCTGTTGTCAGATTCCCATGGGTCCATGTGGGGTCAAATTTGTTTGATATAAGTTTGATTGAAGTTGGCTGATGCAATGTCCTTAGGAGATTTTGCAATGCAGTAAACTCTGCTGCTAGATAATCCTATCTGGAAGGTCATGCCTGAATTCCATCACCCTGGAGCTGAAGGTCTTTTGTCTTGTAGATAAGATGACCCAGTCTTTCTTAATGGACATCAAATATCTGCCGGGGGGCAAGGAGCTGGGGCTGAGTTTCTGTCTCCCTTAAGATTTCTATTTCTCTTTTAGGGCAAATATAATTTTCTGCCTTTTTAGTATTTCCTAAAATAGTTCATTCTTCTGGAAGGGAGTGACTTCCCAGAACCCCAAACAATATTTGAAGTCCAATCTTCAAATTTCTTCTCTGAACATTACATTTTATTAGAGTACCATTTTTTTCTCCATTGGTTTTTGGTCTTTTGAAGCCAGTCGCCCAGTACATGACAGAAGCTGTGCAATATTAAACAGATTCCTGGGATGGTTGTTTAATTTTACTACCATTCATGAAAACAATTGCTCCATTTAATCATTTCATATTTCAAACTATACTTTAGATGAATAATATCCTCATCTCCCAAATTATACAAGACCCAGGACAATTTGTTCACTGCCTTCTTTAAACAATAATTGTTTAATAAACATTGCCCTTTTTATAAAAGACCTCTAGGATGGTCTTAAACTCTTCTCTTTCCCATGCAATCCTCCTTGCAGTTCGTTATATGTTTTGTACAAGCTGTAATTTTACAAAATGTCTTTACTATAAAGTGATTTTAAAAT
Organism: Laticauda laticaudata; assembly: GCA_004320025.1. NCBI lineage: Eukaryota > Metazoa > Chordata > Lepidosauria > Squamata > Elapidae > Laticauda > Laticauda laticaudata. The sequence goes on from BHFT01061502.1 coordinate 1,479, forward strand.
AAATTGCAATGATCAGAGCTAGATATCATTAATCACTCTTTCAAGGAGACAGATGTGCTTATTGCAGAGATGGTATTCAGCAGGTCCTGACCAGTTCTGGGGAACCGGTAGCAAAAATTTTGAGTAGTTTAGAGAACAGCAAATACCACCTCTGGTAGGAGATTTTACAGTATCCTTCCCCTGCCACACCTACCAAGCCATGCCCACAGAACTGGTAGCAAAATAATTAGAATCCCACCACTGGCTTATTGGTCAATAATTCAATATGCCATGCAGTTCTCATGTTAGACTCCTTCAAGTCATCCAAATTGGATGCTCTACATTCTCTCCTTGTTTGGTGACTGGGTTATGTTCCAACTACCAAGTCATAGTAGAGCTAGATAGCATTAATTGCTCTTTCAAGAAGACAGATGTGCTTATTGGTCAATAATTCAATATGCCATGCAGTTCTTCTTATGTTAGACTCGTTCAAGTTACCACATTGGATGTTCTACATTTGCTCCTTGTTTGGTGACCGAGTTATGTTTCAAATGCCAAGTTGTTAAGTGAAATAATCACTAAGTAAACATGAGAAAGAGGGAGGGGAGAGAGAGAGAGAGAGAGAGGGAGGGAGACTGTGAAGATTATTGGTTGTTGCCATCTCATTCAGACAAATTTCTGCTATACAGTTATACCCAGCTTTTGTAGTATTACTCTCAATCTCGTGTCCCTTATCAGTAACATGAAATTTGGCCATAAATCTCTGCATTAGTTCAAAAATGATTTTTTATTGGTACCATTGTATGTGTGAATGGTCAGTAACTAACTTAGTTGCTAAATGAGGAGTGGGTATATACACATTTGCTTTGAATATGTTGCCAGCAGCCTAGCTCTGACACCTTCAGCATTAATGTGATCTGACATTCAGAACAGAATCATACAATCTGTGACCAATATAGTGCTAACATATAAATACATAACAAATTCTTGCTATGGCAATTTTGCAATCCAAGCACATCTTGAATTCCAAGTTAATGAAACTTTTCTTCCCAGGAACCAACAATGAACTTTTTAATGCAGACACGTAGTACAGCCTTCTGATATGATTTTACAACATGTAAGAACTTATTTCATGTTTGGTTTCTTTCTAATTTTATACAATATAAAAACAAAGGCTGTGCCTAACATTTATTCTTTTTTTCCCTTTATTCTCAGTGAAGCTGATAAAGAAAAAATGAGTTGGACTTTTATTTTAAGCAGGAAAAATTGGGAAATTCTCATTGGTTGGTGCAGGATTTTTCACTTGCTTTGTTGAGAAGTTGGCCAACCTCAGGACACAATATTCTCTTTAGAAGTTTAAAGACTTCCTAGCTTTTCAAATATTGAGGAAATTACCATATTCAATCAGTTCTTTTCAAACAAAGAATGTGGAGGTCAAGGAGGCTGTAAAGCAATGGAAAGCTACACAATAATAACCTAACAACACAACTACTAAAATAATTTCTAAAATCCTCTGTGAAGCGAGCTAGAACAAAAGAAGACAATTTTTATAAGAAAAAAACCACTGGAAAGTGGAAAACACTTCAGCAAATCTGAATACAGATGAAGCACAATTGGGGCAGCGTTACATCTCTCGAGAAGTTTTTTCAAGAGCCTATATTGAAGTCTTTTCAAGAGCTTTTATTGATGGATAACAATTATTTTGTAGGATCCTTTTAATTCAGAAAATGCAGCAAACACACCATGACATTCATAATCAATAAAGCCACCAAATTATTTTGATTTTCAAATTCACCCTGGTTTAAATGAAAAAAAAATGATTTTCTTTCTTTCTGTCCATTTTTAATACCTTGACTCAGAGGGCAAAATGCAAAACATTCATTTGGATTGCTTTCTTTGCACTGCGTTGCCAGGTTTGCAAAAACATTAGAAGTCAGTCTTTGGTGAAAAAAAGCTGATTCTGATTTCTTCAGAAAAGGTCAAGGCCATGGCTTCTGGGTAAATTTTATCCCCATTTCTACAAAAAAGAAAAAAGAAAGGCTGCAGGCATTCTCTGACTCATATCTTGTTTCTACATTATGTTATGTGTCATAGAGTAATATCATATAACCCCATTTAATGGGATGTGTCATCAATTTTTTATTAAAACAATTTATTTCTATTGCCTCTGGAAACATTCTAAATGGAAAAAGAATCAGAGCTACCTGTAGAACATTTGCAAATCAAGTGAGCTTCCCCCCCTCCAAAGGATTGTCTCCATTGCTCAAGAGGAGATGGTTGTCAATCACCAATACGAACCTGGAAAAAAATAAATTTATCACCTGGGACACTGTCATTTCAAAAGAATGAGAGGTCTGAGCATAGGGCACAGTAGAATCCAACTACAGTCTGAAGAATGGAAGATTTGATTCAAATGATAAAGGTTGCCCGTATTGTACTACTTCAGATTGCAAATACTGTATTTTGGTGTCAAGGAGAGGAGGTGATGCTGAAGCATTCTCTTGACAAATACTCTTGAAATGTCATTCAGCTTTTTTTTTTAAAAATGTATCTGGGTAATCAGCTAATATCTTTTAAAATGTCCTATTGTGAACCTGCCATCCTTCAGAGAGAGTAGGACAAGTTCATGTGCACTACAATAGCTTTTACCTATGAATTGAGTTGAAGATGACCACATAGAAAGCAATTACCATGGCAATTTATTGAGGAAAAAAATCTTTTATAAATGGAAATACAACCCCTTCTGTTGTGTATAGAACTTGGTAGACTCCAAATATCTTAAACTGATTGGCCGAATAGGCCGTTCTCGGATTGGTTAGTTAAGCGCCATTCCGATTGGCCTGTTTGATGATGGGAACACTTGAACAACTGTCATTGGCCACAAGCCATGAGCAAGCCACTATAAGAAGGGCTGCCGCAGCTTGGGTAAATGTTCCGTTACAAGTCACTATACTGTTTTAATAAAGAGCTGTTTGTTGGAACCCGGTCTCGCGCACCTTATTTCCAAACAGAACACCTCCCCCCAACAATTAGCATACCAGCTTTGTTAGCTTCAAAAAATGCTAACCTCTTTTGTGGTTGTTTACAATTTTCCTTTCTATTTTCTGCAAAATCATACATTCAGTCATTACTCCCTAAAAAATAAATATAAATTGGAAGAAAATGTTCAAAGGTTCTTTGAGGTTTTATTTTAATATGAAGATATCTTCTGGCTTCAGATAAAGGCTTTGTATTCTTTAAGGCAGGGATGCCAAACTCGCGTTGTCACATTGTCATCACATGACATTTTGTGACTTTTCCCCCCTTCCCTAAACCGGGATGGGCATGGCCAGAATGTGATACATCCAGTCCACAGGCCATAAGTTTGACACCCCTGATCTCAGGTTGTATACATTTTACAAGGAAACAATATAGTGATATAATTTTGACTTGATTCTAGGACTTTCCAGCTAGGTATTCACTTCATGTGTCAGAATTCAAGATGTTTAGGGCAGGGGTCGCCAACCTTTTGGACCTCAGGGACCACCAAACTCATAATTTCAAATCCCAGGGACCACTAACTGGTTCTGTGGGTGTGGCCTAATTTGTGAGTATGGCTTGGTGGTCATGTGACTGGCTGGGCATGGCTTGTATGTAAATAATATAAATATTTATATAGATATTGATTTTTTTTATAAAAAAGAGCAACTTTTACCCAAAATCAGGGAAAGAAAGTAGGCAGAGTGAGTTGCTCACAGAATCATTCAGTGACCTATCTATCTGCCATCGGCTAGCTCAATCTGTCACATTAAATTTGCTTGCAAGCAAACTCATAAAATTAGCTAGCAAGCAAACACAAAATTAACTCACAACACACCATGTATGTAAATATTGATTTTTTTTTATAAAAAAGAGCAATTTTTTTCTCAAAATCAGGCCAAGCAAGTCAGCAGATTGAGTTGCTCACAGCATCATTCAGTGATCTATCTATCTGCCATCAGCTAGCTCAGCCTATCAAATAAAATATGCTTGCTTTGAGTCTGCACTGAATAATAGATCATTCAGTCCTAAGGGAGGTTTGGCTGTGCTTAAAAGCAGAGCTGAAGATCTAAAGACTAGCTAGAATGCAACAAATCCAACCATTTCCTGCTTCCTAGCTAATCTAAAGTTCCCGGCACAGCAGAACAGAAAAAACACAATTTAGCAGGCAAGTTTGCAGTGTAAGGAATGAGTGGGCGGGGAGGGTTCCTGCGTGCGATGTGGGCAGCACAGCCTTGTGTTTCTGCACAGCCTGGATTAATTGCTTTGGGGGTGTTCTGGGGGTGAGATTTCTCTGTGGCCCACCAAAATTTTCTCAGTTGGTGACCATGTTTTAGACTGTTCTTGTATGAACTAAACTGATAAATGATGTCCACTTATCATGATCCAGAAAAAAAATCTGATAACATAACTCTTCCTATCCTCCTCACCCCAACTCTACTGGCAGTCTCTATGGGCAATCATAAATATAGGCTTCAACATATAGAAGCAGGCCATATACTTAAGACATTTTTAGGTTTGTGATGAAGGTTGAACATACTCCGTAGAAACAGATTTGTGGAACTTGAAAGGAATCACATGTGTTAAGGACTCCAACTTTTTGCAATGTTAGGAAAAGCAATTAAGCCATCCTTGAGATGTGATAGCCCAGAGATGAAGAGCCATATCTTCTGTAAATACGTTGTTGTATTGACCACGTCATCAGGAATTTTTTCTTTACATTTAAACAAAATATAGGTAGTTGGAAATTATGCCCATTATTGCTGGTCCAAATTTATATTTTAATACCATCATTCCGGATATACTGATTAAGAAGTGGCTGGAAATGCGCCTCTCCTCTCACATCTGCTGTTGGATTAGGGACTTTTTTTACTAACAGATCCCAAACTGTTAGGATTGGCAACTATTTTTCCTCCATTCTTTCTCTCAGCTCTGGCTCTCCACAGGCTCCTCCTCTTTTGTATTCACTCTACACCTACGACTGCACTCCCTCTTGTCCTATGAACTGTATAATAAAATTTGCAGTTGATACCACGTTGGTGGGACTCATATCAGGAGGAGATGAGACAGCCTATAGGTCAGAGGTCCTCAGACTGGTCTTGTGGTGTAAGAGTCATAACCTCGCCCTGAACACCAAAAAGACCAAAGAACTGATTATAAACTTCAGAAGATACAAAGCAGAGCCTCTCCCACTACATATCAATGGAGATTGTGTGGAAAGAGTTCATTGTTTTAAATTTCTAGGAACTCATATTTCCGACAACTTTACTTGGTCAATCCACACTATGGCCACTACAAAGAAGACCCAACAGTGCCTGCACTTTCTGAGGTTGCTGAAAAAGAGTGGTTTGGATGAGAAGTTGCTGGTTACTTTTTATCAGTTTACCATCGAGACCATTTTGGCATACTGTGTAATGGTGTGGTATGCTGGATGCTCTACGATGGATAAGAAGATGCTCCAGAGAGTTATAAACACAGCACAAAAAATCATTGGTTGCTCTTTTTCTTCTTTGGAAAGAGATTGCAAAGACCAGACTCCTCTCTAGAATGCTAAACCATTCCATAGACCGTTCTCATCCTGGACATTCATATTTAGATCTGTTACCATCAGGGAGGCGTTATAGGTGTCTTAAAATGAGGACTAATAGATTGAGAAAGAGTTTTTTTTCCAAGGCAGTAATTGTCTTGAATAAAATAGTGCATTTGTGATCGATTATTATTATTATTATTATTGTTATTATTATTATTATTATTGTTGTTGTTGTTGTTATTATTTTCTCTGTAGTGTGATTGTGATGTGGTGTTTGGGGCACTGTGCTGAAGTAGCTTTCAAATTTCATTGTATTCATGGAATGCAATGACAATAAAGGTATTCTATTCTATTCTGTATAGCAAAGGAGAAATGGTTCCTGTACATCTTTTCTATGGAATTCTGTTATGGACCCTAACACTGATATAATGTTTCTTTTCTGTCTTTTTTTTTTCCCCAGACAGAACATTCTCTCAACCTGTCCTTGTAAGCCCCATGGGCCAGATCCAACCTGCAGGTTGCTTAGATCTGGCCTGTGAGGCTGCCCTGGAAACAATAAAGTACCAGCCTGCAGTGCCTCTGCCAGGGAAGGACTAACCTGCAGTGTTTCCCCCCCCCCCAGGCCTCGTTTTTGGCCATAATGGCATCCTGCAGCCCTCTGCCTGCAAAAACAGAGCTTGAGGGGTCACATGCTCCATTTTTGCTGGCAGAGGGCTGCAGGAGGTCTTCACAGCCGAAAACAGACCTCAGGAGCCTATTGTCACTGGCAGAGTACTCAGGCCACGATAGGCGTCCATGAGATGAGTGATGTCAAGCTGGCCATGCCCACCCAAGCCCGGCAATGTCAAACACAACCCTGATGTGGCCCTCAATGAAATTGACTTTAACCCCCCTGATTTAGAGTCTTTAAATCCATGTTATCTTATTTGTTTTATTTGTATTTATTTATTAAATTTATGTGCTGCCCATCTTCCTGATAATGTCGGTGGTTCATTGTCAGATTTAGGTGATCCCAAATTCTTAACAAATTTTCAGGACAACGAGATAAAGTCAACAAACAAGAATGTTATTATACTTTTGCAAAAGCAGACAATTCTGAATTCCTCTCTGGTGAGTTGGAGTCAGAAGAGCCAGGCACTTCCTTTTTCAATACAATTTATAATGAATGTCCTTTTGAACTTGTGGTTCAAGTATTCTATCAAAACAGGAAACCTTACAGCAAGCAGCCAGGTAGGAAATATTTGTGGTTGCATGTTTTTCAGCTTAAACAAGTGTTTAAACATAACTGTTATGAGCAAGCATTTTAGCCAAAAGGAACTCTCCTGGTCATCCAATCCAACCCCCCCCCCCNATATGTATATATGTATATATGTATATATGTATATATGTATATATGTATATATGTATATATGTATATATGTATATATGTATATATGTATATATGTATATATGTATATATGTATATATGTATATATGTATATATGTATATATGTATATATGAATGATAACATAAGATAAGATGAAATCAGAGTTAAAGAGGTAAAAGACTTTCCCAGAAACACAGCCAATATCTGCTTTTTTTCAAGCTGAGGACCTCAGTTGGTTTACAAGGCTGATGTGCCCAAATGTTGAGAGACAACCCTTGGGAGGCAGTTAGTTTTCATCTTGAAAGTTTTTCCTGGGAGAAGTTCCTGTCTGACTTATTTTTCCTGTTAGGCTGCTTTAGAGAGACAATATTTCAATGAAGGTTTTGTAACACCTTCCTGTGAACCTGATTTCTGGATCTGGTTGTCCTGAGGCTGAGATCTGAGTTTCCTTTGTTTGTTGATTTGGAATTTTTAACAGCTTCCGCTACAACAGAGGAATACCTGGTTGCCTAGAAAGGCTACAGGTGAGTTGGGAGGAATGCTTGACATGTTTTGTGTACTCTCTCCTGTGCCACAATAAGGAGGAAAGAAGCCCATCCGGGGTGGGGCTGCTGGGGGCTCGCAGGGGTTCGGGAGAGGCCGGAGCGAAGATTCTGTGCAGTTCAGAGACCCCCCAAATCCCACTCCTGGATGGCCCCACCCACCCTACCCCTCCNCCACTCCTGGATGGCCCCACCCACCCTACCCCTCCCCTCCCAGGAGTCCCCACCTGGCCCATTTTGGATGCAGGTAAGTGAAGGGTGCACGTGGAGGCTCGGGGAGGGCAAAAAACGGGCCTCCCAGAAGTTTGGGAAGGCCAGAAATGATCCCGTTTCCGGCTTCCAGAGAGCCTCGGGAGCCCGGGGATGCTGTTTTTGCCCTCCCGGAGGCTCGAATAAAGCCTCCGGAGCCTGGGGAGGGCAAAAACGTCCTCCCTGCTGTGGTGCAGGAGGCTGACTAGGCCATGACCACCAGGGCCACGCCCACCCAGCAACCAGGCAGAGAACCCTTTGTTAAAATTTTTGAAGCCCATCCTTGGGCATCAAGGCCACAGAGTTAGTTGGGGTGTTGTTTTTTGCTGTGGGCTTCCTAATGTACAATTCACAAGAAAAATTAAGGCTAATTTTTAAAATCTGCTTTTGTATAAACAATCTCCTAGCAAACAGTGGAAGCCACAGCCCAAGGCATGTCTTGCAGCCTGTCAGTCTCAACATAAAGTCCCTGACATGGAACTTGAATAAAGTTGCAACAGCAATGGAGGCACTGCAGCACAGGCCACGAATAACAAAACGACAGCAAAAAAGCATTTCTCGGACTTTCTGATAACTCCATAACGTAGCTGTGCAGCATAGTTTTTTGCTTTTGGCAACTTGCCTGTGAAGTTCAACATGCAAACTCCTTTTTGTGCTGGACAATAACAACATGACCTGCCCTTGTGTCTCAGCACAGTTTGCATTTCGTTTATTTGCCTAATTAAGAGGCATTTTGTGACACAGAGCCTATGCATGGTGACTTTCCCCCAGCAAACTCTGAGGAAACAGCAGCCCAAGTTATACTTTTCTTATCTCTTCTATATAGTTCTCTGCTTTTGAGCATCTCCTTCAGTGATTCTACCTCACCTCCCCAAATATCAACTGGCTGCAGGCAGGGAAGTGCAAGTTTTAACTGCTGAGATCAGTGGTGGCTAACCTTTTTGGGCTCCTTTGCCAAAAACTGTGCCAACACCCAGAAGGCAATGCACGCCTCTCCACACCCCCTACACATGCACGCACAATCCTCCCACCCCCGCCACCGCCTTACATGCACTGCGCCTCACAGCTGATTTTCGGCCTCCCAGAGGCTTGAGGAAGGCTTCTGCAGGATTTGCAGGCCGAAAACTAGCCCCGTTTTGTCACTTCCGGTATTTTTGGAAAAACAGAAAAACATGCAAAGTGAGGTAAGTTTGCCTGCAGCTCTCATGCCAGCAGAAATGGCTCTGCGTGCCACTTACTGAAAGTTTTAAAATAAACCCACCCATCAGGTATGATTTTTATTAAACTCTTTTTAAAAAGAGTAATAACAAGACAAATAGATAAGAAAGTTTAAACATGAAATGAGTGGAAAAAAGGTGAAGAAAAAGAAAAGGGAAAAATGGAAAAGGAAGAGAAAAGTGACGACGGTACTCAAAAAGTAACTTATGACAGGGTCCTTCCACTTATGACGGTTGCACCATCCCTGTGGTCACGTGATTTTGATTCAAATGTTTGATGACTGGCAGGCCCTTATGACAGCTGCCTGGGGTCCCAGGTAGGTTACATAATAACCCAATCTGTACTGATTGGTCTATGTGACCTGAGGGACAAAGGGGTGGGTGGGTGGGGTCTTATTCTTTTAACTATCCCTAAGCATGGGGAATAATTTTAGAGTTAGCTTCATCTTTCTAAGTGCCAATATGATGAACTCAATAAAGGATCTCTTGAACCTGGACGAAGCGTCAGAGTCCTGACTTTCCGGAGTTCATTAATCGGAACGATGACATCGGGTGTTTTAAGTTTCAAAAGTTGCAGTGTAGTTTCCTCAAGTCTGGCTATTCTCAAAATGTGGTCGGTGATCTCTGGGGGTTCCAAAGACCCTTTAAGGGGGTCCATGAAGTCAAAGGAATAATTTTTGATATTGTAAATGTTGGTAGATATAAGCCACCTAAGGCTCCTCTCAGGGTTCTCCATCATTTTTAACAATGCAAAGAGGGCCAAGCAAAAATGAGGGTGTGGCCAACTGTGGTCTCTGCTCACAGTCACTCACGCCCTGGCCACTTTCCGTCTTGATTATTGCAATGCGCTCTACATGGGCTGCCCTTGAAGAGTATCCGGAAACTCAGGTTGGTGCAAAATGCAGCCGCCCACATGGTTTTGTACAGACCCTGGTGTGCACATGTATCACATCTCCTGCAGGATCTGCATTGGTTGCTGATTTGCTTCTGGGTGCAATTCAAGGTGCTGGTTGTCCCCTTTAAAGCCCTTCATGGTTTGGGACCAAGGTTATATGAGGGACCGTCTCTTGCCAGTCACATCTACTCAACCCATTAGAGCAGGGAGGCAGAGAATGTTGCAGGTCCCATCCCCCAGGGAGATACACCTGGTGGGACCCAGAAGAAGGGCCTTCTCTATGGTGGCTCCCTCTCTGGAATATTATCCCCCCAGAGATTAGAATGGCCCCCACTGTAGCACTCTTCTGGAAGGCGCTGAAGACCTGGTTCTGCCAGTGGGCCTGTAGAGCCCAGAGCGGGATGGAGTCTGTCAAATGGGTAGTGTGATCTGCTGTCGTCGGGACGGGGGTGGGTGGGAGATGGTTTCCCCCCAAAATTTTGTTCTATTGTACTTTACTAATTTATTTGATTCTTGTTTTTATTATTTTTATTTTTTAAATATGGTTTTACATTGTGTAAGCCACCTCAAGTTGCCATGGGCAAATAGGTAGCAATATAAATTTAAATAAATAAATAATGTGCTTGCTGGAACAGTTGTGGATGCTTTGCTAGATAACCCACAAACTACACCAAGTTGAAGGCACACTAGCATTTCTGCACTCAGGCAATTTGCTTACTTGAAGAATTCAGTTATGATTATTGTAAGCACAAAGTAAACAACTCCACAGTGATTTCCTGTTTTGTTTTACACACAGATTTACATTTTTCTGCAAAATCTGTATGCTGAAGGAGGACATAATGTACTTTGTTGTGTTAAAGCCGATTTTCTTAAATGTTTTCTGATGTTTGATAATGAGACAGACAAATTTGGGGGTGGGAAAGTTCAAGAAAGAGAAATCTAGAGTTTAATGGAGTGGAGGTATGTCAGGATTGTCACAATCCTCACATTGACCAGTGCAGAACTGTGGTGGAGTGAAGTCTGGATTCCCAAAGAGAGGAGTCGCATACCAGAGGAGCAAGATACAGTGAAGTTTAAGCCCATGTCACACTGCACCAACGGATGCAAAGAGGATGTAAAATGGAAAAAAAAGCTTGCCATCCGTTTGAAAACGCGATGCATCCGTTGTGTACTCACTGCATACGTTTTTCATCCTCTCTATCCGTCTAGCATCCGTCTACTGTGATTTCATCTGCTCAAAAAGCTTTGAGCTGCACAAAACATTTTGAGCGGATGAAGTATCCAACGCGTCTGTTATACATCCGCTACGCATACGGGGAACATCCGTTATACGTCTGTTGTCATCCGTTACACGTCTGCTATATCCGCTAGGCATCCACTGCGCATCCGCGCAACTCAAATCCGCTCCAGCGGAAAACAGACACAGGAAGGAAGCGAAACGGGAAACCCCCCTGTGCTCCATTTTGGGGCCTTCTGGGCTCCAGTGAAGCCTTCCAGGAGCAAAAATGCCCTCCCAGGAGGTTCCCCTGAGGCACAGGAGGGGGCATTTTTTTCTCCCAGAAAGCTTCCCTGGGGCCCAGGAAGGCAAAAAATGGAGGAGGTATGTGCTGCGCCCCTCTCCATTTTTGCCCTCCTGGGCCTCAGGGAATCCTCCTGGGCGAAGCAGTAAGTGAGTGAGGGGAATCCTGGCACAGCTGATCATAGGAACAGCTGATCATTGGGAGGGGGGGAAAAAGAAATTCCTTAAGGAGTGACTGAGTGGGGAAGAATGCAGTCAGTGATGTTGGACATGCACGCAATGTTGCACATGCGTGATAAGGACAGACTGGGTGGGGAGGGGCGAGGCCAGCCAGGGTTACGATTTGCTGGTTCTCCAAACTGCGCAGAATCATAACAACCAGTTCTATAGAACCGGTCCAAACCGGTGGAATGCCACCCCTGTTTGATAGGCATTGTGCGCAGACTAATCTTTTAGGGGGGAAATGTATTTCTTTTGTGGCTAGGGATCCAAAGAGGAACATGTTGTCAGTCTCCAAGGGAGGGCTGGGTGGTTCACTGACTCTCTTCCAGACTTGCCAATCAGAAACAGGGACAAGTAGGGACTGGAAGGAGGTAGAATTCTGTACGAGACCATCAAGCTAATTATCTCCTGTAAAAATGCATAAGCAGGCTCACCGCCTGGCATCGTCATTTTTTTATTCATTAATTGAAAATGCCACTTTGCTTTTTTTAAAAAAAATAATCACAAAATGTTTCTAATGAATATGAAAGCAGAAGATGAAGCCAAGAAGGATTTCTTTTATTTTTTTTATTATTATTGTTATTATTGTTATTATTGTTATTATTGTTATTATTGTTATTATTGTGTTTATTATTATTATTATTATTATTATTATTATTATTATTATTATTATTAATTATTATTATTATATTACCGTGTTTCTCACATAATAAGCTGGGCCTTATTTTTTTTTGACCCCCAAAAATGGCTAGGCCATCTTTTGGGGGTTGACTTAATTTACCCCCCCTGCATCCTCGGCCGGTGGCGCGGGGCAAACAGCTTGGATGTTCGGGAGACCTTCCGCCCACCGCTTGCTTTTCTTCTCCTTGCTTGTTCCTCTGCTCCCTCTGCGTCGACCGCAGTGTTTAGAGCAAAGCCGCGGGCATTTGGCGTAGCATGTGTGGCCAGTCAGGCCTCTTCCCTGCAAACCGGAGCCCTTGGGGACACTTGGCTTCAGGCCCTCCCGTCGCCGCCTTCCCCTTTGCCTTCGAAGTAAAGCCAATAATTTTAAAAAACGATACCCTATTACAACAAAGCCTCCCCAGCGGAGGCACTCACTGCCCATTGTCGTTGAACACTCTGCTGCCAGGAAGGGGGCCCGCCTGTCAGCTGTGCTGCGGCGCCCCAGGCTTAACGCTGACAGGCGGGCCCTCCTTCCTGGTGGCAGAGCTCTCACCAAGGCAGCGGGGTGCCTCCCCACCGACCCTCCGCTCATCCCACCAGGGCCCGCCGCCAAGAGCCATTGTGGCTGCAGAGCCAGGAAAGCCAGGAGCGCACCCGGGCGTGTGCCGCCTCCCTGCCCCTCATTCCAAATTCGGCCCGGGCGAGCAGCGCTTCGCTTGCTCTGCAAAAAGCCGCACCTCCCTCATCTCTCAGCAAGCAGGAGGAACTGGCTGAAGCCTCCTCCTCCTCAGCCCGCCAGTGCAGACATTGACCTTGCGGAGAGAGAGGAGGAGAAATCCTCTTAGGCAAATCGCCCTTCCCCCGCACCCTCCACATGAAATGGAGACCTGCCGGCCCCAGGTGGGGTAGTGAAAACCAAGCCGCGAAGACTCCCTTCCGCAGACGCTCCCGAAGGAGCTCCGGTCGGGCACCGCGGTCTTGGCTAGGTTGGCCGCAGAGGCGCTCGGTGCAGTGCCTCCAAAGGCGGGAAGGATAGGCTGCGGGTTGCTAACCTCAGTTTTTCTCCCCGCATCGGGCTAAAGGTGGTGGCTGTTTCCGCTGCGAGCGGCTCGGAACCTGCTGCTTGCTGCTCCGCAGCTGTCCATCTGCCTTCCTGGCCTTTCTTTTAAGGTGGAAGAGCTCGCTGCGGTTGAAGGGACCGGCGCGTCAGAGGTGCGCAGTGTAGGGAGTCGGGTAGGAAACCGAAGAGGCCCCGGGAGATTCGCCTCCCCACGTGCAGTTGGCTGCCCCTCTCGGGCAGGGGAGGCTTTGTTGTGGGTTAGGGTGTCATTTTTTAAAATAATTCGCTTTACCTTCGAAAGCAAAGGGAAAGTGGCGATGGGAAGGCTGCGGCGTGAAGCCAAGTGTCTCCTCAGGGCTCCGGTTGCAGGGAGGAGACCCGTGACTGGCCGGCACATGGCTGCGCCAAATGCCGCGGCGTTGCTCTAATGCCGCACAGCGCAGCGGAAGGCAACAGAAGGGAAAGGCAACGGTGGCGGTGCAGGTCTCCCTGATATGAAGTCCCCCACCAACGCAAGGAGCCACCATATCCGGACTGCAAGAACTCTCCTACAATGCAACCACACACCCCCGACCATTCCCTCTTAATATGGGCCTTAATTTGGGGGGAGGGGCTTAATTTGATTTTATGCCAATAAAACATGGGGGCCTCCTATTGGTGGGGGCCTCCTATTGTTGGAGACACATGGTATTATTATTATCATTCCTTGCTTTTAAAGATTAAGCTGTTCAAAGATATTTGTAATCAGGTGCCTCCAACCTTGGCAACTTTAAGCCTGGCAGACTTCAACTCCCAGAATTACCCAGCCAGCAAAGGAATTCTGGGAGTTGAAGTCTGTCAGGCTTAACGTTGCCAAGGTTGGAGACCCCTGTTCCAAATTATATAAATTAACAATAAAAAATGATGTAAACAGCATTCTAAAATTGGATAACTGAGGTCTGGAAAAGCCAACTCAACCAAATCATTCTCCCTCCCTCACCCCGTGTAAAATTGTATATATAAATGACAAAAGATTGGAAGGGGAGAACAGGTTAGCATAGTGTCAGTCAGGATACTTTCTTTGTCTTTATTTATTTATTTGGGGATTTTATACAAAACACACAGAGATCTACCTGCACTTTCTGGGATGGAAGACATTGGTTAGCAGTCATAGCCTCCCCCATGGATAGCTATGCAGACCCCATGGATGGACAGTTTTATGGGTTTTCCTGAACTTTGCAGAGGGTTGAACAAAATGATCCTTCTGTTCCTTTCCAGTCTCTGCCTTTCCAGAATATGTATGGAGGGATCTTGGCCACAGTTTCCTTGATCAATCAGTGCTTTAATTGAGTAATGGAACAATTAAAACGAGTGGGAAATCTGAATGATACACGCAAGTAATAATGGAAGTGTGAGTCAAAATGCACCTAGCTGTTCTTGCAGCTTTGAGTGTTATGATTTCAGTATTTCTTTATAGTTAGTAGGCTCAGTTTCAGAGAACAATACATTTGTATTTGGATTAATGAAGAAAGTCAATTTTATTGGGCCGGCTCCTTGCCTGCCTGCCCCCCTCCCCTTCTCTCTGGGAAGCTCGCTACAGCCGTCGGGAGGGTGGCCTCACCCCTCCCAGGCTAAGCAAATTGCCAAGAGAGCAGCACTGGGGCCTCATGGCAGCCGGGTCCACTCAAGCTACCAGCAAGGGAGTTTCTGCAAGGACATTGGGGCCTTCCAAAGAATTCAGATCAACCCCTGGTGGGGCTTCAACAGCCCTGGGAAGAAGCTGTCCATCGCTCCCCCCTCTTGCCCCAGGGACAGAGGTGCCCCCTTGTTGCTGGTGGAGGTGGCCCAAGGCGCATTTCTCTCCCTCAAGGCCGCCTTCTCCCCTCCCAGGGATAACATACCTCTCCCTTCTCCATGAGTCCAGTTTATAAATAGAACTGTCCTGGTGGACTTCTCTTGGCTTCCCCTGTTGTCCTCTCAGGCGAGTTATGTTTGATCCCAAAATAGAAATCTGCCAGTGGATCTGCATTGCCGGGATTTTGAAAGGTTCTTGCATAAACCAAGTTACACTCAAGCTACGTCTTAGCAAAGAGAAATGGACGCCATTTATGCTTGCCCTTCGGAGAACCGGGGCCTTGTGATGCTCAGGGAGAGAAGGAACATGTGGAACATCATATCAGGGCATTTAAGAAATAATTATAACTAAAGCATCCTCCAAGGCTGATGGGTCTTCTTGTAAAATATATGTGCATGTTTAAAGAAATCTGAATTTAAAGAGTACAACTTAATTTAGCCAGCAGCTTTGGAAATTGTACATCTAGGGAACATAGAGCACTTGTGAGTCTTTGTGTCTGTTGAAATTACATTAGTTTCAATATTTCCTAAGGTCAAATTACGTATCTGGTTGGTTTAATTAAAGTCTCTGTTTAACAAGGAGCCTTTCTTTGTAGCTTTGCAGATATGACTTGGGTAACTCTCTGCGTCATTTTTAGCAATTTAAACCTTTTTCCATATAGACACCTAAAATATTTTAGGGCACCCCTTGTGAAGTGGCCTCCCTGCTTTTCCACAGCAAAGTCACTTGGCTTTGTTGTTGTTGTTGTTGTTTTTGAGTTGGTAGCTTTATTTTTTATTGAAGTGTTATTTTTATTGAAGTGTACTTTTATTTAAGTGTTTTTTTTTATCAAATCAGCCAGCAGAGAGCACTTCCTACAGCTTAAGAGCAGAAGGAAGAAATCAAACCAAGGGAAGAGACTGTTTAGTCTGATAAAGAGTAAAAAGGAAGGCAGAATAAATGGGTTTTGTCTATTTCTTTCATCTTGAGAGAATGAACTTTCATTTGGATCAATGTTTCTCAATCTTGGCCATTTAAAAAATGGGTGGATTTCAACTCCCAGAATTCCTCAGCCAGCTGTGCTTTACCTATGCTGGCTGGGGAATGGAAGTCCACCCACCTTCAAGTGGCCAAGGTTGAGAAACACTGCTTTGGACTATGCCCCTTCATCCTTCTGGAACAAATGTTCCCATTTAGCACCAATGGCTAGTAGTTGGATGTGTAAGGGTAGAGTGGATATGTCTGTCTGATGTTTGGTTTTCCACCTACAGACTGATCTTTCTAGGGGTGGAGATGGAAACACACATGTAGAGGAGAGAGATTCCATTGTGTGACCAAGTGCATTCGGGACTGTTGGAACCAAGGAAGATCAAGTTCTTTTTGTCAAAGGTTACAGATTTTAGACTGGAAGTCACTCTCTCTGTTTTGCCACAGTCATGGCGGTGCTAGGAATGATAAGTCAGGAGAACATCAACATGTCTTTGTTCCTGGTTCTTCAGTTTAGTGTTTCTTGGTCTACTTGGACCCACAGAATATTTCCAGTCCTATAGAGCACTTGGTTTTCACTCAGTACTTTTTGAGTTTTTCTTCTTTGGATAAAAATAATCTATAGAAAATAATACGTAATCAAATGTTGTTAGAAGATTCAATGATTTATAGATCGTATATAACAATGTCTACCTCTAAAACTTTTCTTGATGAAAATGTCATGAGTCATGACATGAAAATGTCATCAGTCTTCTTAGAGCTACATACCGAGTACTGAACACATTTGCTTATTGTAACCAGCAAAGAATGCACACCCTTCAAGTGGTGATCTGGCACTCTGCCAGATTATTAAGGATTTGGAGCTCTAGAAGATGCTGAGCAGCCAGCCCAAGTTGGTGTCATGCAGAAATCTTGATCTTCACCCCCCTTCCTCTCCCAGGCCTCAGAGCCTTTGGCATGGCCAGCCAGAGCTTCAGAAGGATGCCAGCTGATCTAGAGCTAGAGAGGCTGAATGGGTTGAAGATGCAGGTTATTCTGCTCACAGGTTGGCTTAGGAGAGGAACAGAGCAATGAAACTGTTGTCTGGGAAGGCCTTGAAACTAGATTTAGTTCCAAAAATTGTCAGAGAGATGAGCTCAAAGGAAGCCCTGCTGATACCATGGAAGTCAATTACTGGTCGGAATAAACCTTCTCCTTCTTTTTGCTTATTGTACCCTATGACTATTATTAAGTGTTGCACCTGATGACTCTTGACTCTTGATGAATGTATCTTTTCTTTTATGCACACTGAGAGCATTTGCACCAAAGAGAAATTCCTTGTGTGTCCAATCACACTTGACCAATAAAGAATTCTATTCTATTCTATTCTATTCTATTCTATTCTATTCTATTCCATTCCATTCCATTCCATTCCATTCCATTCCATTCCATTCTTCTTTCTATTTCTATTTCTCATCCTAATTCTATTCTATTCTATTCCTCCTCTTCCTCCTCCTCCATCACCATCACCATCTAGATTCAGCCTGGAAGCAAAAGGATATTCATTCCTTTGGTGTCAAATGTCTTGTCTCAAAAGTCGCAAAACACGAAGCCAGATGTTGCTGGCTGGATGCCTCCACTTTGTGACCTGGGCTGGTGGCCTGCTTGGCCTTCAGTTGAAGGGAGGATTGGTTGCCTCCACCTGGAGGCCAAGTGGAGCAGACCTGCATTGCAGTGACTCCCCTCCCCATCTTGCCACGCTGGAGGGGTCCTGAATGGGGGCTGGGGGAGACGCTCTGGAAAAGCTCACACAGGAGCAGCACCGATCCACAAGGCTTTGGGATATACAAGAGATGGGGGGGGGGAGAAGAGAAAGGGGGTGGTGGTTTCCCAACCACCACCACCAACCCACTTTTGAAAGGGGGCAGTCTCGAAGTGACACAATCCTGCCATTTTTCTGGATGACCTGAGAGTCCTGAGGTGTGCTTTGCCAAAGCCGTTTTCTGGACAAATCCCATCTGTGTGTGTGTGTGTGTGTGTTTTGGTCCTGACACCCCCCCCNCCCATCTGTGTGTGTGTGTGTGTGTGTTTTGGTCCTGACACCCCCCCCGCCCTCCCCCCAACGCCTGGGGATCTGCCCTTTTCTCTCCGGGGAGATGGCACAGTGAGAAGGGAGCCAGGGAGGACCCTCAGTCAGTATCCCATTGAGCGGCAACACAGCCAACCTGTTCGGTGGAGACTCTTCCCCAGGGCGAGGGAAGCCGGTGTCGGGGAGGGGTGGCGCTGGGAGCGGCCGCCCTTCGGGCAGGTGCTCTGGGCATCTGATCTCCCGCCCGTGGAATCGATCAGGCAAGCAGGAAAGATCCGGCTGCAGATCCGCCCGTCTCCCTCGCCCTCTGCCCAGCACGCGTTTTTGCGCGCGGCGTTTTGCGCGCGGCCAAGCGGAGCGCCTCCGACGCCGCCGGCATTTCTCCATCCAAGCCGGGAGGAAGCAGAGCATTGGCTGGCCCCGGTCACCGTCGGAGGCTTGTCAGCGACCCGCCGCCGATCGCATTCGGCTGGTCTGGGCGGACCGAGCGAGCGGACTCTCGCCCAGAACCTGCCCCGGGGGACGGCGGCGGGCGAAAAGAAAGCAAAGCCAAGGAGGGGCTGGAAACCCAAACCGCGGCTTGTCTCGGCTCCTGAACGCAGAGAGAGAGAGGCAACCAACAAACCCAACCAAGAAGGCAACTCCTGAGTGGCAGGCGGTGAGCTCTCCCGGGAAGAGCCGGGGCCGGGTTCAAGCAGACTTACCCGGTTTTCCTTGTCTGAGAAACGACCTCGGCACATGGGCTTCGCTTTCTTTCCATCGCCTCTGGATCTTGGAATGCCAGGAGAGATCGGTGCGGGAATATTTTCTGGGCTGAAAAATGAGTGAAGAAGCCAAAGAGAAGCCAGCGAAACCTGCCCATCGGAAGAAGAAGGGCAAAAAGGTAAATAAACTCCCCCCCCCCAAAAAAAGAACCACCACAAAACCAAAAAAAAAAAAAACCCAAACAAAAAAACCCACACCTTTTCCCCATTGTCTTTTATTTTCTCCTGTCGCGAGTGGGGGTGTGTGTGTCAGGGCATCGCCTCGGGTTTTCTGGCGAGAGGACAGAAGATGCTGGCTGTTATTTGTTGCAAGGAGGCACCGATGGGTGTGTTCCCTTGCCGGGAAGCAAGTGTTGCTTTGCGATGGCTTTTGTGTGGTCGAATTGCTGACATGAACGGCTCGGGAGAGGCTTCAAGAAGGGGAGATCTCTGCCTGGGCACAGAGACCCTCCCTGCCCATCCCACCCAAGCAGAGTTTTCATCAAGCAAAGCCTTTTTAATTTGGGCAGGGTTTTTCTTTCTTTCTTTCTTTCTTTCTTTTTTTCAGGCTCTGTACCGAGAGGAAAAGCAAACTTTCTCTCCAAAACCTGGCTTTGAGGATGGGCAGTTTTGTTTTGTTTTTAATGGAGGAGAACCTCACAGATGGCTCTTGAGTGAATTGCCAGAAGGGAGGGTTTGCTTTCCGTATAGATACTTGGCTTTGGTTGAGCCCTTCTATGAAATATTTAGTATATTAAAAGCAGGTAAACATGTTAAGTCAGTTCCCGTGACACTAGTTGCAACCCTCAAGCCCTTATCAATCCATGCAATTCCACTAAATGGAGCTACTTAGAAGATAAAACTGACAGCACTGGGTGGACTTTCTTCTTGCAAGCCACCTTATCGGGTAGAAGGTCCCAATTCCCATGGACACCGAGGTGGAGATATGCCTGCTGGAGCTCCCTGGTCAATACTGAAGGCTAATTTTTTTTTTCCACCAGCAAGTGGGACCCAGCCTCTCAGAATAAATCCAAACAGTGGGGTTTAAATGATCTCTTCCACAGGTGGGATCACCTACGTAATAAATTAGTGCGGAGAAAATGCACATTTTACAGAGGTATTGATTGGCATTTGAAAAGGAAATTAGATAAACATATTAAAAACATATTCTATATTTTGTTTCAAAGGAAAAAGCTAGAGAACATTCTTCATGATCAATCCATATTATTGGAGCATTTCTCTTGATAGCATGGCAGTTTTTTAAGGGCTGGGCAAATGACTTGCTGTATGTTTATATATTTTGAAAGATTGTGTGGTTTTTTTTTTTCTTTAATGTATGTTACTGTAAGGTGTTTACAGCTGTTTTTTACACGCATAATAATATGAAGCAAATGTCTCTGCTAGTAATCCCTGTGCTCTGGAGAAATATCTCTGAGCTTTGAGGAAGGGTGGCTACGTCCACGGAGAGGTTTCTGTTCCAGGATCTTGAAGGTCCAGTTGCCTTGAGAATAATTCAGGTCCAAGAGCAGCCATGACCTTACCGCCCAAACTCAGTTCTTGGGGTTAAGATGGATCTAACCTGTAGACACCATGTGTCTCCCTCAGGATGCTTTCTTAGGGAAGATTGGATGGGTTAGGACAGCAAAGTCATATCCAATGCCAAAATGTGACCCTTCAGAGACAAAGTTCCAATGCCAAATTGGACATCCATGTTTCGTGATCTTTGAGAACCTCTTTTCTTCTTGCGGCCTCCTGTATGTCCTCGCTTATGACATTGTGATGTTTCGTGCTATGACCAGTAGGGAAGTACCCAAAACGAGGTGCTTAGTCATTGTTTTCCAGCTTGCAATGCCCTTTCCTACCTCTTGCATATCATGGAGGCCCTTTGAGCAGAGCTAAGAGAGGTTGGGTGGGGAGTTGGCTAACAAGCTATACTTTTGCAAGGCTCATCAACATGTTCATTTTAACATGGCACAACATTTCAGGATCTAAAAAAGGAGCCTTTTTCTCAGTTTAAAATAGAAAACTCTGGGATGTTGCATTTTGCACCTTTGACTCTTCTTTGTAAATAATGGCTTCGAATGAAGCTGTCAGAGACTTCCTTCTTCTAATAAACCCAGCTTGTTATCAGAAGGTTATGAGAACTGGATTAATCCCTTGGTAGAAAGTCCAGCAGTTTCTCCTTCATAATATTGAGGTTAATTAGTACTGTGCCTAGTTGACTTTGCTATTTTTTGAGTCTTGGAAAAGACTTGAGATGATGAAAAATAATGGATGATATACTGAAGCACTCACTTTAATTAACAGAGGAAAATTTCCCAAAGTTTTTGGAAGGAAGCTGCATATCTGAGAGCCAAATAAATAAGCTTCTTTTTTTGAAACTGGCATTTTAGAAATGTCCAGACTTGAGATTGTATCTGGAAAAACCAAGTGGAACCTACAGCAATTTCCTGTGGTTTATTTATAAAAGGAGACATGATACTAGCATGACATAGTTGGCACATCCTGCGGGTGCTTCCTAATCTAATACCGGCATGCCAAGTAAGGGAATGAGAACTAAATTTTGTTCAAATTTATTCTGGCTTTAATTTCATTTTAGGTTTTGGGCCTGCATAGCATGGAGGGAAATGGAGAAGGATGCTTCTAAATCAAATTTAGGGTGCAAGCTGCATTTTATTTAGTAAGACTAGTGAGAAACTAGGCAAGTGTTATAGTTGTGCTGGTCCCTTACTGGATCTGATTTTAATTCAGGCTTTTTAGACAGAGAGTGCAAAGTCATGACAAGAAGCCAGGCCAAAGAGAAGGAGGAGGAGAAATGGTGTTTTAGAAAGTCAGGCAAGAAAATTTCAAGCTCTCATCAGAAACAGGAGAAGGCATTTGGCAGAGATGTAAGAGCAGGCAAGCCTGATAAAAAGTATGTGAGAGGAAAGGCTGACTAGCTGCTTCTCGGAAGTGCCAGATTCCAGTAAAGCTGGCTGGTCTTAGGTGAGGGACATGGCCTGGGGCAGAGTGAAGTTCAGATCTCCCCACTGGCCATTTGATACTACATGCTGCTCTCTGATGTGCTCCTCAGCAGCAGTGGGATTGAACTGGAGAGACGAAGTAAAGGGTTACAGCCGAAAGCTCCCGTTTAAAATGTCCCTCTCAAAGGGGCCAAGGGCTTTTTCATCCTTGGAAAGAGGGCTGTGGGTTAAATGCTTGGGTTGTTTTCCCCACAGTCTTCAAATGTCCAATATTTGAGGGGCTGCCACATAGAAGAGGAAGGGGTCCAGCGATTTTCTGAAGCTCCTGTAGGCCACACAAGGAATAATGGATGGAAACTGAACAAGGAGGGATTCAACCTGGAAATAAGGAGGAATTTTCTGACAGTGAGAACTATCAACCCATGGAACAGAAGTTGCCTTTGGAAGTTGTGGGAGTGCCATCACTTGAGATTTTCAAGAAGAGATTGGACTGCCATCTGTCAGAAATGATGTAGGTCTCCTGCTTGGGTGAGGGGTTGGACTAGATGACCTACAAGATCCCTTCCAACTCTGATTATCTGTTGTCTGTCTCATTTCCCCCACATTTTTGTTTGTGGGCTTGCAATCATGCTGATAAGCCCTGCTTGGAAATAAGGTCACCCTAGGAGTCCTCAAAGCTTCATCCAACCGTACAAGAGAATAAGCTGGGTATGCACAAGTAACACTGGGGGAGACATGCAATCTGGAAGCTGTGAAAGAGTTGCTATTTGCTGCTGACTTTTGGGAATGTTCAAATGAATGAGTTTCTTCATCTTTGCTGATAGATGGCATGCATAAGCGCACCATCGTGCCTACTGTCCTTGTCCTACTGTCCCCATTTATTCGTACCTATTTCCTGTATTCTTACTCATGTTTATACTTATTCCTATTACCTTGTAAGCGATTGACAAATCTAATAAATAAATAAGTATCATGCGGAAAGATGACTTAAAATATAAATTGGTTCAGGACCAGTTTCTTGAAGCGTCTGCTTCCCTGCTGTGTGTTATATATATGGCATGAAAAGATGATGATGCATTAAAATAACGCCAGTTTCATGGAAAATTACACACAAAGTTGTTGTTATGCATTGATATAGACACAGGAAGGTCTGGAGGATTCTCTTGTTGGAACACCCTTATGAACAGAAAGATGCTCATCAGAAATCATGATCATTAAGCCAGTCTGCAACAAAAAGCCAAATCTTAACCCCAGGGTTGCAGAGTCCATGATTTGTGCCATATGGTCCCCATGCAAGCATTCATTTCAAACAGAGTGGAGGAAATCACCTCCCATTGTCTATACCTGCCTACCTTCATGTCTTTCTGTTAAAAACCAGAAGCATGGACATCCATTTTGCTCACCTGTGGGCAGAGCGGGTCCTGGGTGGGGTCACCCCCAAAAAAAAGAGAATGTTTAGGTTGACATGATGGCATTAAGGGTGCCCTCAGTCAGCTGCAGGACTGTTTTCAAACCACTGAGTGGAGTGTATTTGAACATCAAGACCTGCATGAATACAACGATGCCGTACTCTCTTACACCGAAAGTTACACTGTGCACTGTACACACAAAGTGCATCAGAATCTATGGGAATTGTAAAACCTGGATGAGTGTCGAGGTATGGACCCTTCTGAGAGCCTGGGATTCTGCCTTTGGAGAGGCCAGGGCAAACCTTAAAAGAGGCAGGAGCCTCTGTGGCTCAGTGGTTAGAGTGTTGTACTGCAGACTGCTTCGGCTCCCTGCCAGCTGCCTGCAATTTGGCAGATCGAGTCTCACCGGGCTCATGGTTGACTCAGCCTTTCCTCTTTCCGAGGTGGGTCAAATGAGGACCCAGATTGTTGGGAGCAAGAGGCTGACTCTGTAAACCGCTTAGAAAGGGCTGGAAAGCACTCTGAAGCAGTATATAAGTCTAAATGCTATTGCTATTAATGCAATTTGTCTGCATTTGAGAAATTTGGCAGGAGAAGGAACAGTTGGGTCCAAGGGACAGCAGTTGCAGGATATTTTTGACAAAGGGAAAACAAACACCTTTCCCGGTGATGAAGTATATCTCTTCTGCTTGAGTTAAGGTCGCTGTTTCCATGATTTAGCTCAGGGGTCTTCAAACTTGACAGCTTTAAGACTCGTGGACTTCAACTCCCAGAATTCCTCCTCCAGTCATGTTTGCTCAGGAATTCTGGGAGTTGAAGCCCACAAGTCTTAAACTTGACGAGGTTGGAGACCCTTGATTTTAGCTAGATCAGGGGTGCCAAACTCAAGGCCTGAGCGCCGGATATGGCCCACAAGGTGCTTAGATCTCTGGCCCATGGGGCTGCCCTGGAAACAGCGAAGGACTGGCCTGCAGTGCCTCTGCCGGCGAAAACGGAGCTTGGGAGAGCTGCGTGCCCTCCCGAGCTCCGTTTTCACTGGCAGAGGGTCGCAGGAGCCCGTCGCAGCCTCCCAACCTCAATTTTCACTGACAGAGCGCTCAGGCCACTACAGGCACCCCCAACATGAGTGCCATTGAACTGGCCCCACCCACCCGGCCCCCGAGGTCCAACACAACCCTGATGCGGCCCTCAAGGAAATCGAGTTTGACACCCCGAGCTGGATTAAGCAGATCAAGGGATCTGCTTTTCTATGAGTTGCTCCTCAGGGGCACATTTTGAAAGAGCCCCATGGGTTGAGTTTTGCTTCCTTGCTTCCTAGGGGGCTGCGGTTATCTGACACTGACAGTTGTGTGAGGTAGGCCAAGTGAAGCATGACTTCAGTGATGTAAGAGAAGAGGAACAGAGTCTTGAAAGCCTGCAGGAGTCTGTCTCTCTACTCCAAACAAAATCCAGGCAGGGTTGTTTTTCAGCTTCTCGGTCACAGTTTCCACTTTCAAGATAATATTTTCTGAAACTCCTCTGGAAGCATTTGAGTGTTCCTCCCCTTTCTGAGGTCTATATTCTTTAGCAAACACGCCGGGTATGCCATTGATGCTGCTCACTTGGTTGAAGATTTTCAGCAGGGTTATTTATTCCACCATAAGGCTGTAGTGTAGGCTTCATTTAGCATTTAAGTGTCCACTATTTCATGGTGGATAATAAATTAGATAGTCCTTGGAATTTAAGTTCAGCAAAATTGGGAGTTCTTATAAGAGACTTTTCAGATGAGATTCTCGAAGCTCAATTTGATGCCAGAAAAAAAAAAAATTTATAGTTACTTTTTTTTCCAGTCATACTTCCTCTCTACTAAATGGGGATTTTCAATTTCATCCTCAAGAAGAACACAATGCATGCCAGAAATGTTTTCCTTCAGTCAAGTAATGGATTCACAGATAAGATGAAATTTATGGAGGCCTGTCATTACTTTCCATGGTTGGATTTTTTTGGGAAATAAATGCATGTTACTTTGAAAAACAAATACATGCCATTCCTTGAGATCTGAATGTGTTAAGCCTTCCTTCCAAAGAAGCCTTCAACACCTCCATGTTTTGTCTTCCCAGCCTGAGGGTGTGGTCTTCCTTTCATTTGAGAATTCAGCTTCAGATTTTGCCTCGGCTTCTGAAAAAAAGCCTTAAATTTCAGGAAGGATCAAGGGCTCTTGGAGACCAGATTTGGGTAGCAGCCAGGGGTGGAGTTAAGGAATCAGTTACTCTGAAGGTTTGAGTTGAGCACAGGGGAATGCTAAAACAATGGCTTTTATTGAGAGGGAGAGAGAGGGAGGGAGAGAGACCGAGACCGAGAGAGACACCAGCCTATGCTGAGCTCTCCAAGGTCCTGACCAAACCCAGAATTCTCTTCCTCACAAGGTAAGGACCATGCCTGAGCTCCTTAGCCAAGCCAAGGTTAGGAATTCATATCAAATGCGGAATATTTATGTGGTGCTCAGTAGATTGCATTATCTTGAACCATTTTTATCCAGATATTTCATTGATTCTTTGAAAGAGCAAAGGGAGACCTATGCAATTAATGGGCCAAAACAGAAACGGAGTCTGCCTACTGAAATGAGGTGACCGGTTGTTTTCATGGTGTGGGGACAACAACTTGGTCCTCAATATCAACAAGATGAAGGAGCTTATAGTGGATTATAGAAGGAACAGATCAGACCTCCAGTCTTTGCTTATCAATGGAGACCGAGTGGAGCAAGTGGGCAGTCTTAAGTTTCTGGGTGTTACCCTAAAAAGAGGACCTGACCTGGGGTGCCCACATTGCAGCCCTGGTCAAAAGGGCCTAGCAGAGATTATACTACCTGAGACTTCTCAGAAAACAATAACTGAGTGAAACACTGCTGGTGACCTTCTACTGATGCACCTTAGAGAGTATCTTAACTTATTGCACCTGTGTATGGTTTGCCAATTGCACAGTTGCAGATAGGAAAGCACTCCAGAGGGTTAAGGTCATTGCCCAGAGGATCATTGGTTGCCCTCTTTGGAAGAGCTTTATAGCTCCCACTGCCTTAAGAAAATTCAAACCATTTTCAAAGATCCATCTCATCCTGGGTACCCTTTTTTTTAAACTATTACCGTCTGGCAGACGGTACCGAATAATAAAATAATAGGCTGAAAAACAGCTTCTATCCCAGGGCAGTAGCTCTTTTGCATTCTGCTGTAAAGTGCAGTGTTGGTGTGGTGTCGGGGGTTTCCGGTTCAATGTGTGATGGGTGAAGGATGTGTGTTTGTGTTTATTTTCATGATGTGCACTGAAGATGGTGTTTGATTTCATTGTACCAGGTGCAATGACAATAAAGTAAACTAAGACTAAGAAACAGGCATCAGAACCCAACACCACCTCTCTAATACTCTTGTGGGAAACATTCTTTTATCTAAACGATTAGTGACGAATCCTGTAGGAGGTTGTTAAGTAGGACGAGTCTGCTGCAACATGGTACTGGTGGCTTTTAAAACATGTCTGCATATTTTTAAGAGTTCAGATAAGTGTCAACTTAACAGGAAACTACAGTGTTCATAGCAAGAGAAGCAACAGAAAATCTCCTTCACTGAAAACACATTTTAGAAGTTCAAGGATACCCCTGATTTAAGTTTCTTAGCCAGAACAGATCCTTGGTTAAGCTTGGGTCTTCTCAGACTCTCCACTTCTGCAGCTTGTCATTGCCTTATTTTGGGATTCCCCCCTCCCCTGACCTCCTGGTCTGGGTTAGAAACCTGGGCTTTCTTGGTCATATGAACAAGTCCCAACTTTTCTTCACTTGCCAAGATCTGCCAAGGTGTTGTAGGTGTTGCCATTGGGTAGATCGCAGCTATCAACAACATTTTATTCTTTATGATTTTGTTGATCAGGCCTGCTGAACCCCGTAAAGACATTTTAAAAATCCACCTGTGGAGGCAGGCACTGCGATTAATAGTGCATCAAAGCCTCCAGGTCCTTGTCACATTGATATAACTCCATTTCTACATTTGCCCTCAACAAAATGTTTTGGATCTGCTTTGGAAACATCTTTGGTTAGAAGTTCTGTTGAAATCAGTAGGCTTCATTTCAAGATAGGTTTTTATCAGGGGCTTTAAGCTTGAATCTGATGGACTCATAGTTTAGTGTAGAAAATATTCCTATATTTTATATTGGGGGCATAAATTTGATATTCTGTTCATTTTATGTATGGATCTGTGTATTAGTTTTGAGGGGTGGGTTGTTTTGGACCAAATGCTACCCAAAGCTTTTGGGAATAGATGACATACACATTAAGTAAGTAAGTAAGTAAATTAGATACTTACAATTCAATAAGCTACTTACTTTAATCAGGTGGTCTTCCAATAGCAATTAGAAGTTGGCAGTTTTATTGGACGTAAATGGGAAAACAGTCAACCTTTAAATGTCCTTCTCTTGGCCTCAACATATTTCTAGAGCACTTACCTTTTTGTGGCGATGTTGTAACCACAGCTATAAAATGGGGGGGGGGATGTTGGCTCAAGGGCTTGATTGGAGGGCAAGTGCCAGCTAGTCCTAGAGTTGGCTGATCATAGGTTGCCATGCTCTCCTCCTCCTCCTTTTCCTCCTCCTTTTCTTCAGCCAGTTAGTTGCTTGCTACTTTTGTTCTGGCTGCTCAGAACTTTCCTTTCTCCCATTTCATTCCGGAGGACGGAGGAGATGCTTTTATTGCTACTCAGAGGCATCAGGGAATTACCTGACAGCAATCATCTTGATCAGTTGGCTTTTCTCTTAGGCAAACTGGCATCATGGCAGGGAACCTAATGTAGCTAACATCAGCTTGCGAGGAATTGGGATGGGGGAAGCAGAGTTAGGCCTAATTTTTATGGAATAGGAGACCATGACAAAGGAGGAAATCTTCACTTTGTTGCCAGGAGAACAAGTTGTTGGGATGCATGTGATCATCAAGAGTCTCTTGTGTCTGGAGGGATCTTCACCTCCACTTAGAAGACCCTTGGGATGCCTGCCTGTGGATGGGATTTGGCTGTGCCTGAATCTGGCTGGATTCTGTCCATTAGTGTTTCTCAACCTAAGCAACTTTCAGACGGGCGGACATCTACTTCAGCATGCGGATGGGGGAATTCTGGGAGTTGAAGTCCATACATCTGAAAGTTGCTCAGGTCAAGAAACCTGGATTAGCCCTTAAGCATGAATGGTGGGGCCATGTTAACTACCCCTAGGCAGGTGCAGACTTATAATGAAAATTCACTTGTGGGTTGTGGATTTTGCTCACAAAGCAGAAATCCTTTTGCTTTGGTTTCTGTGGTCCACGGCAGGGGTTCAGGAAGGGGCGAGAAGCTTCCAGGGCTTTTACAAAATGAGCTGACAGTTTGGATGGACCGTCCTTTACAAAGAAAGAGAAAGTTGTTTGAAAAGCAGCAATCGGAGACCTTCAATTCTATTCCTGAATGGTTTCAAATTAAATTGCTTTTCTGGGATATTTTTTTTTTTAAAAAATGAATGTGAAGCAAAGTGCCAGAGGGAAAATTTTAAAAGCCGTGATTCTATCTTGGAAATCGACATTATTCAGCCTCAGGCGAAGATGTCTGGTGTGTGTGTGTGTGTGATGTCATCAGTTGTTGGAACAGTTTCTGGGAGGGATCTCTTGGCCTGCTTCTTCAAGGCCAAGCAAGACTGGCGCAGGCTAAGTGGTCTTCACAAGCCATCCTGATCTCCTTTTGCATCCATGCTATTAGCATGGATAATGTTGGCTTGTCCCTAACAAGTCATGGTGGTGAAAAACAAACTGAAAATAACAAAACAACAACAACAACAACAACAAACAAAATTATAACAAAGATGAATCTGACTTTTTTTTGTTCCAGAGACAATACGACAACCTCTGTATACATTTCAACAAGTGACACCAATACCTTAAAATCCTAATAATCAACGTTCTAAAATACCAGTATTAATAAAACGTTCTTCTTTTCATTTTAATTGAGCAGATAATCAGTTGTCAACCTGACATTTAAAAAGCTCAACATTTCTCCAGTCCAGTTCAATTCAATCCTGAAATCCCAAAATCAAAAGCTGATTTTTCTCCTTGTCTGGTAGGAAATCCAGCCGTGGTCTCCATGTTGTAAGGAATTCAGTCAAGTTATTATCTCTAAAGCAAAGCAATCAATTTTGCCACCTCAGCCACCTCCATTCATCTCAAAAGCCATTCTTCCACTGTCGATTTATTTCCTTCTTTCCGCCTTTGGGCATAGAGCAAGCAACCTTGCTGTTGGGCAGGTGCCTTTCCCAGGACGTGCCTCTTCGCTCTCTTTGTAGCCTAGTTTTCAGTCTGGCATGGAGGGCTGGGCAACAAATCAAGGAACTTTAGGAAGAGCCCACCACCAACACACACACAAACACACACACACACACATACCCTGTTTAGAGTGGTGGCAATTCCTAAGCTTTGTCTGTTTTCCTCTTCCTCACTTGGAGGCTGGGGTTGACATGCTCAGCACAAAGCCCTTTTCCTTAACCGAGTTGCAAGAGAATTAGTTGTGTTTCAACTGTAGATGGTCGTATCTGTGGGTAATTTCAGGTTTACAGTTTACAGGTTATAATGTTTCTCCTTTTCATTTTCTATTTACATGCAAGAATACAAGAATAGGAGGCCAAAACTGGAGAATGCACAGTCATGGCAAAAACTGTCCTAGTCCGTTGATGTGTCCATGCATCCATGCTTCCATGCGTCCAATCATTCATGCATCCATCCATCCATTCATGCACGCATGCACCCATCCATCATAACAATTTACCTAAATTCAAACGGGAACGGTTCCTTTTAGATGATACACCACAAAGCAAGGAAGGGTTAGACATTTGGAATATGATTTTTTAAGGAAAAAGTTAAGAGATTAATTTTATAAAGTCAGGCAAAATGATTTAAATAAATGTAAGCAACAATCTTCAAAATTTCAAGAAATACATAATAAGGTGTTTGCTGCCAGGGACAATGGAAGGGAAGGAGGACAATGATCTGTATAGAAATCTGTCCCTTTAAGTTTTTTCCTAAATGTTTTATTATTTTTTTTTAACTTTGTTTCAGGACTTCACTTTTCTGTACCTGTGCTAGTTTTGGCTGTAAGGTTGATGAATACAAAACTGACTGCTTGTTTATAATATTCATCCTTCATGAGGGAAGACATTCTTCGTGAAGACAATATTCATGAATTATGTAAATATTACCCATGGTGAATGGCACAGGAGTTTAGTTCTTGCACGAATACTAATATCACACAGTATTAAGAAGATCACTTTGTTTGCTGCAGGCTGGGTTATACTTATAAAGATCGACGATCATTTCAGTTTAAATGATACGGGAGAGGATGAGTTTTTCTTTCACTTTGTTAATTTTCCCCAGCCCAGTTCCCGATTGGACATTTCAGAAAATCTTATGGCATCAGTGGGAAGAATGCCAGGGACCCTGGCCTTCTCACTGCAGACTGTGGCAAGGAACAAAGCAATGTAGTCCTACTTTTATGACAGTGGTAGTCTTTCACATCAAAATCCAACATTTTCTCCAGAGATCCTGCAAAAGGATTGTTTTCCAACTGAGAGGCAAATGAGATTATTCTTGCATGTGCGCCCACCACCGCCTTTAATTCGGAAGCCACTAATAATGCCAATGTCATCTTCTCATAAAACTGACACGGTTTTAAATGGGATGCTAAATTCCAGCAGAAATGGGGAAGCTGTCATGCTGGTGGAACAGCTGACAGGGAGTGGGAGTGTGGCACTGGCGGCTGTGGAGGAAACGGGGGAAGGACACAGTCTGGCTGGGCATTCAGAGGAAGACCCAGGCCCACCCCTTCTGCATCCGAGGGCATGAAGGGAGGAACAGATAAGGGAGCAACGTGGGTTATGGGGGAGAAAAAGGCCCCGATTCCCTTCATTAACTGCAGCTGGGAAAACAGGATAAAGAAGGCATTTGCGCACAGCTCCTTGCTGGAAGCAAAGCGTGAATTATTTTGGTCTGTCAAGTCTTATCTGGGTTCTGGCATCCTCCCAACTGTTTGTGTTTCGTTATCTTTTGAAGTCTTCAATTCCTTATCCTGCCCTGTCTCATTAATTGCCGCAGAGTTGTTTGTGTTGGTTTTTATTTATAATTTAGATGTACTTTGGGTTTGGACAGAATTTCTTCCCTTTAAAAACTGTTCTTGGGAGAGTTTTTTTTTTCTCCAGCCGATGATAACTGGACACTGAGGACCAAGTTGGAGGAATTAAAGGGACTTTACCTACTTTTGTGACTTTCTTGCTTTTGTGCCACGCCCCTTTGGGTCATCACAGAAGCTGACTTTCCCATCCTTACTGAACATCGTAGATCTTCACTGGATCCTTCAGTTGGAAGCATTAAGCCCCGAGATGAATGATCCTGTCTCCTTTTGGGAAGCTACTCTGTAAAGATATTGGGAAAGTGTGGACTTTCCTCAGCACCATCACTCCAGGTGGCACAACAAACCAGGGGCAGAGAGGGATAACTTTGTCCTCTCAAAGACCCAAAAGGTATCAGACACCTCTCAGTTGGTATTGTGGATTGCTGGCAGCAGGTGCGGATGGCTGAGGTCCTGGAGAGCGAGGACTCAGATGAGGGGCCTGCGTGTGATGCAGGGATGGGACCAGGACCATCAGGGAGTGGAGTGCTGCCTTCAGATTGTGGAAGCTGGCAGCAGAGATGAAGAGGCCCCCGAGGAGCCTGCGCCAAGTGTGTGTGCACGCAGGGCTGCTCAAAGGAAATAGCAGCTACAGCAGCACAGGTGACTCGGGAGTAAGGCTGCAAAGTGATGGCCCCTCATTTAAGAGAATAAAAGCCAGCTGAGACACCGGAGTTCTTTGCAGGAAGCAAAGAAGTTTTTGCACTCAAGCCTTGTGGATGTTCAGAGTATCTTGGCTGGTGTTTGGAGACTCTTTGTGTTTGAACTATTTCTTAGCAACTTTATCTAATATTCTTGGCAGCCTTGCACAACCTTAGCAAGGCTTCTTCTTATCAGAGACAATTAGTTTGAAACAGCCTTTTAACTGTGAAGGAATGGAATTAGTAAAGAATCATTAAAAGGTTTTTCTGTTACCTCTGTTTGGTGTTTATTTCCTTGGAACCAGGTTTGGGTCAGAACAGTTGGTGGGCACCATTGTGGCAATCCTTGTGGGTTCCTTTTCCAAGGAGATCCTCCTTTGAGCTGAAGGATTTATTGCAGAATACCTTTTTTAAAAAAGCAAACTTGAGAAGGAAATATTTTGGGGTGGTCAATTTACAGCTCTTGTTCTTTCATTAGGGGTGTGTTTTCGGTGCTTTGATTCCATAGAGAAAAATGGGATATAAAATGCCATAAATAGCAGTGAGTAAAACAAATACACTTTTCAAGGATGGGGGTGGGGTGGGGTGGGGGGGAGAAATCTAATGCCAAGGTTTTTAGAGCTCAAAGTACCGGGTGGCTGTTAAACTCCAGACAGGCTGCAAAGCAACGTTTTATTTTCAGACAGACACCCACCGTGCCTCATGAGTGTGACAGGAAGATTTATAACAAGGCATGATGTTTCATCCGGTAAAGGGTTGAAATAACCGACTTAATCCCAGCACTTCCGCCACTTCCGAGCCCTGAGAGGCTGATTGCCCTCCTGCCCTGAAACCCCCCTCCCTTGGTTATTGGCAAGGCCTTGAGGACCTGGGTCTGTGCCCCACCTGCCATCCCAAATGCGCAAAAGGCCCTGTTTCCTGGTCATGTTGGCATCAGAGGACTGTTAATATTTTTTTTCTCAGCTGCTGCATGTGTTTAATTTTTACCACTGTGACTTTTGAATTGATTTTATGACTGTTTGCCGCCCAGAGTCACTTGTTTGAGATGGACAGCCATACAAAATTGAATAAATAAAGTAATGCTAAATAAATAAAACAGAGTTGGCAAAAGGGAATAGTTGTGTTCAGTCATGAGTCATACTCAGCCAGCATTGCATTCTTTTAATTGCTTAGAAGAATTACCCGCATAGAGTTAGCCCTCAATTTATGACAACTGGGACAAGAATGTCTGTTGCTTTGGCAGAGTTCCAGATAGATTCAGAAATTTTAGAAAATCTGCGGGACCTCCATGCATTGTCAAAGCATAGACCAAGGGTCTTCAAACTGGGCGAGTTTTAGACTTGTGGACTTCAACTCCCAGAATTCCTGAGCTAACATGCCTGGAGGAGGAATTCTGGGAATTGAAGTCCACAAATCTTAAAGCTGTCAAATTTGAAAACCCCTGGCATAGACAATGTCCCACCAAACAAGCAAATATCACCATTGTTTTCTAACCACGTAGAGTTTTCACATTTCATGTATCTTCTATTCTTGTTTTGATGCCCACTTCCTTTCTTGAAGCATGAAAGACTTGGTCATGGATTCATGGGAGGATCCCTGGGGGATAGATATTCTCTTTAGTTTGTGTCAGGTTCTCAGAAGGTATCCACTGATGGTGTAGGTTGTATCCTTCAGCTTTCCTATGTTGTCCTTCCTTTTGTTCTCCTTTTCTAGTAAATGAAGGAGATTCCAGATGGAACTTGAGGTCTTAGTGTAAAACAGAAGGATACATGCAGAGACTTGAAGAATGAATGAATGAATGAATGAATGAATGAATGAATCAATCAATCAACCAGTCAATACATGAATCAAGTGAAAAATGAATGAATCCCTTGCATCAGTCTGATATGACTTTGGGTTATCATTCCAAATAAACCAGTCTACCTCCTCCTAAATGCAGATCCTGGCTTGTAGTATCATTCTGTGGGATTACTACTCAATAATTTTGGGTAGGTTTTGGCTTTGTTATGATGCTCAACAGGTGCTGGAGCAGCTTGAACTATGAGGAGAAGACTTATATTTAGATTAGATAGTTCTGCTTCTTTTTGTATTGCTGAGAAGAATAAGCACCGTTCTGTGAGTAATGAATGAATGAGTGCTCCTTGTCTCTTTGCAAGGACCCTTTTTTTAAACAACTACAACAACAGTGGCCTTCACCCTGTTCAGTAGTTTGAAGAGATTCAGTCCAATCCACCAATTCACACCCACAATCCATTTTACTTAATGAGTACGTACACAGGCAGCCTTACTCTGTATGCTTCAAACGTGAGAGAGTGGGCAGATTAAGACTGGCAATTAAAGATTATAGATGACTTGTAAAGAGGTTTTGGACTGGCTTTTGTGACTTTTTTTGGTGTGAGCTCCATAGATGTCACTAGTCTTTGGCTCTGATTACTTCCATGTACTTTGCCTTCCATGTCAGTTAGGACCATTCTCTTTCTAAAGTTTTCCTTAAAAAAAATGGTGGGGAGCCCCAGTAATGGTGTGTTCTGAGATTTCATTGAAAGGTCAGCTGAAAGGCTCCCTGCTGGGTGTTTCTACATTATTTATCACAAGGCTACCTGGTGTCACTGCAGTTCTGCACTACTGTGTTTGCTGCTGAGCAAAATATGGGATATATAATAGGCACACATACACACACACACACGCACAAAGAGGAAATAAAGAATACTAATAGGAAAGTCAGGTACAGGTAATGAATTATGGGTGGATAAAAAACAAACCTGACATAACATTCAATTACTATATCTGTTCTGACCAAGGCTTCCTAAGACACCAACAAACACACATAAAATCCAAGACCCTTTTATTTTAGTTCAATGGCTGTGAATTATCGTCATTCACTTTCCCAGAATGAGTCTTAACCTGTTGTAATTAGTCCCAGGGACGTCTGCCAAAGTTCTTCAAGAGACGTCTGATAAGAACACACCTTTATCTGACTTGAAGTGCTTCCAGCGACTAAAGTCCCAATTCGTCTTTCAAAACCAAACAGAACAAATTCATCACTGAGCTTTCAGAGTCCAAACCGATCAGAGTGAACGACATTGCTTCCTGCAAAGATTTTCCTACCTTTGCACTTCCTTTATATCTTATGGGAGGGACAATCACCTCCAAGCCTGATTCCTGAGTTGCCTCTTCTGTCTCAGCTGGTCTTGCCTTCTGGCAGTTCTGCGCAAGCGCACACCGGGAACAGGCTCCCCTTGTTCCTCTCCTCACTGCTGCCAGATTCTGGAGGCTCTGGAGTCAGCACATAACTCCCAGATGGTCCTGGCCCCATCTCTGTATTGGACGCAGATCCCTTGTCCGAGTCCTCCCCAGACTCCCAGGCTGATCCCTTTCTTTCTCACTGTCCAATTCTGCTGCTGTCTATACAGGCTGCCGGTGAATCACAACAATATCTATCCACATGCATCATTCAAAGTTCAGGTTATTATCAGATACTTCTGCAGGTCTCTGTTGAAATGTAAAGCAGAAGTGCTCAGTTAACACAGTTCAAGTTGCTAAAATACAACTCCAGGTAGTAGGCAGTAAACAATGCATTGAATTAATACCATAACTTGTGCATCAAATTAAGATACGAATTCTAAAATCTAATTCTGTGTGAAAACTTTGTAGTCCCAAAAATGATTTCCAGTTAGAAGAGATCTATTTTTAAAATACGGAGTTATAAAATATAGATCTTAATATCCATCCTGGAAAGAAAGTCCTGGGGTTACTTTGATTAGTTTTTAGTGAAGAGAGGTGAAATGTTTGAGCAGAATGAAACCAGACTTTTGGGACAGGAGAAATGGCCTTCGTAGGACCACTACTAGGTCTCCTCAGGGCTGTCCAGGTGTCGCTTTGAGGATGGGCTTCTAAAGGCGTTGAGAGGGCCTACTTCCAGGTGCTTTTCACTTCACCAGACTAGCCAACAGCCCAGAATTTCTTCATCTCAGGGCAAACTAGGGTTTTTGCTCCTTAGCTTCTGAGACCAGCCAAGGCCAGCTGGGTTTGGCCACCTTCTGAAGCTGCATATCAGCATGTGAACAAATATTGTAAGTTCCTTCAGCTCCATCATCCCCCTGTAAGTAGGGGGACTGTAAGTAGGTTCAAGAGAAACTTGTCTATGTAAAATTAAATTATTGCTTTCTTAACGGAGACATCTGAAATGGTATAGGTCAGGGGTCTGCAACCTGCGGCTCTGGAGCCACATGCAGCTCTTTTGGCCCTCCCCTGTGGTTCCCTGTCAGCTGATCCCACCACTGGCTGGCTCCTCCCCTCCTCACCTGGCCTGAGAAGGTAAGGGTGATGGCAGGGGGTGGAGACTCGTTCCATATTCCAGATCAAGAGGTGACTGGGTGGGAGTGACATCGAGTTGGCCACTCACCACCCAGTCACACCGGTTGTCAAATTATTGGCTCCTAGTGTTTTCTTTTCTGTGGGAAATGGGTCCAAATGGCTCTTTTCGGTGTTTAAGGTTGCAGACTCCTGGTATAGGTTCTCTTGCTTGAGAAGAGGGCTAGACTAGAAGACCTCCAGGTCCCTTCCAGATCCTATTCTGTTCTGTTCTATTCTAATTATTTTTTCTACAGCTATTCGACAGTTTTTTCTTTCAGTTGCTCTTAGAAGAGGCAGCCATCTCTCCTCCTGCTCCCCACATACCTACCGTCTGGAGACCTTTGGGTCCAGAATGCAGTTGAAGGTTTTTCCCCCGCATTGTTTCTGAAAAGAGGAGAATGACCAAGGACAGGGGAATCTGCCTGTCTGAGTCATTTGCTCACTGATCTTTAGCTAGTGTGACTTCCACTTTCAGAAGGGGGGACGCAGGAATCAGACTGGCATTATAAATCTAACCCTTAAGTGTTGCACCTTATGATTCTTGACTCTTGACGAATGTATCTTCATGTATACTGAGAGTATTTGCACCAAGACAAATTCCTTGTGTGTCTAATCTCTCTTGGCCAATTAAGAATTCTATATATTTATTATTATTAACCTCAAAAGAACACATAACATTGTCAGTTACTTCATTTCAGTGCTTCTGTGACTTTTCTGCTACGATGCCTTCAGATGTGTGGGGACTACATCTTCCATCATCCTTAGCAACCATATTGGGTGAATTCCTGGTGGTTGTCATGAACATGGTTGACGTCTGATGCCTTAACTCATTGAATGCCGCTGGTGGACTGATAAGGTCCCCTCTCCCACCCAGATATCAAACACGTCAATAATAATTTTTGAACTGAGCATATGTTCTCTTTGTTACTAAGGAACAGAGTCTTCTCTTTTGAGGAATGGTAAACAAAATAATTGAAACCTTGAAGTTAGCCTCGTTTTTGCCCTGGTTTGAACTCCAGGTATTATGAAACTAAGGGCAATGTCTACCTTCGGGCCACAACAAATGTTCTT
This sequence comes from Laticauda laticaudata, assembly GCA_004320025.1. NCBI lineage: Eukaryota > Metazoa > Chordata > Lepidosauria > Squamata > Elapidae > Laticauda > Laticauda laticaudata. Next base: position 38,980 of record BHFT01061502.1, read on the forward strand.
TTGCTGTGATCAAGACCACAGCGACAGACCAAAGCTTCTTTTCTCACTGTGAGTGACAAAGGAGTGCAGTATCTGTGGAAAAGGAGCATGTTTATGCATACTGGCACCAGACTAGAAATGACTCACATGTTTTCATTCTCTTCGCTGCTGCCTCCCAGGCACGCCTCTGTAAGAGCATCAGGTCTGTGCTTCTCAGCTTTGTCACCTTTAAGAGAACTGGATTTCAACTCCCAGAATAATGCTGGTTGGGGAATTATGGAAGTTGAAGCCCACATCTCTTCAAGGCGACAAGGTTGAGAAACGCTGCATTGGGTCATCTCTTTCCCCTCTTGGGTTTGAAAGATGCAACTCTTGTCTTTGAACTCAGGTTGGAACTGAAAGTGTGCATTTGGCTTTCGTTTCCTTTGGGTGGATATAGGGAGAAACAGCCCCTGCCCAGATCAGTGGTGGGATTCAAAATTTTTTACTGCTGGTTCTGCAGGTGAGGCTTGGTGGGCTTTCTTGGCTTGGTGGGTGTGGCAGGGGAAGGATACTACTACTTCCCTCCCCACCTCACTAACCTGCTTTCCAGCTTTGTTCTCCTGTGCAAGGCAACCAAAGAAGACCCAGCCGATCAGCTGGGACTCAACAAAAGGCGGAGAATAGATGGGGGCAGGGCCAGTCAGAGGTGGGATTTGCGGTTCTCCAAACTACTCAAAATTTCCCCTACCAGTTCTTCAGAACTGGTCAGAAACTGTTGAATACCACTTTTGTCCCAGATCCATAAAGATTACTTGCATGGATCAGAAACTGACCCCCAAAAAGAATGCTTACTAAGTAAGGAAGTTGGCAGAGAGCTCTCTTGCCAGCTGGGGATTATCTGGCCAAACTCTGTCAGGAGGTTACTATGAGGCTACAAAGGTGGTCTGCTAGATTTAAATTGGCTGCTTGATTTGCTAAAAATCTTCTGCCACTTTACGGGGCCTTCTTTTAACAAATGGCTGCGATAGTTCTGTGCTTGATTTTTGTTGTTGCAGGATCTCTTTTCACGGGCAGAGATGCCCAGATCTGAATTCTTGCATGGTGATAATTAAACATCCATTTTCAGATGTGCCCATCACCCAACTTGCCATTGTGTGTCTCTGTGCATGCGCACACATCTCCTGTAGGGGTGCCTGTGCCATTGAATGGTGTGAGTGTGAAAGAAATTACCCATTTTTGCTGCCTACCTACACAGGAATGTAGGATTGATTTGAGTGTTAGGCTGAGCCGGGAGAAATTCATATTGCCATTAGATGTAGTTCGTAACATCATGAATTCGTTCCATTTTTTGGAGCGGGGAGGAGGGAAAAATCTACACTGCAAGAAGAATTAGGCAGAGGTTAGAGAGTGCACATGTGCTCTATCCAAAGGCCCACCTCTGTCACCCAGTCTGCTGTCCTTCATAGGTGTCAATCTGCCACCCAACATCATCAGCCACATTTGGAGAACCAAAGACGGTTGATGAATACACAACCCAAGGTTGGAAATAGTGGATCAATGCATGAGATTTGCTCTGTGCTGGTGTGCCTGCAGTGTTCCTCACAGGCCCGCTGTCTGAAGTGCATCTGTTCAGCAACCTCCGCTCACTCCTGTGTGAAGAGCTGCTGTGTCTATTCCCCGAGTGAAGCTCTGCCCAGGCGGGGGCACGTGGACTTGGCTGGTGGCCCTGATGTGTCTGCAACTCCGATGGCTCTTTCAAGAGGGTGGGGAGACCCTCTCTTCATTTGCCAGGGCATTTACACCAACTAGTCCAGTCTCCCAGATTCCAAAAAGGCACGGATTGTGATCACGCTTCCCTTTCTCACTCAACTGACTCCGAGTGTGACAACTAAAGAGGGGGGGGGGTCAGGAAAACAGGAACAGGAGAAAGACTTCCACACAAAAGGTCAGTCAGCCTGTTGTTTACACAACTGTGCTGTGTGTATATAAAAATAAAAGGTGCAGCTTGGCTGTTAGCTTTCAAAATCTTTATGAACCTCCCCATCTCTCTCTTCAGAATGGTTGCATCAGATTTATTAATATATCTGTATGATTCTTGGATGGTTCACATCCTCCGTCTGTTGCTAAAATGCATTATATGTACACGTCCTGATGGATTGATCCCAGTCTTGGGAACTTTTGAAACAGGCAAATCAAAAATATTGTTTTGCTCTGTTAGGTAATTTCATGTTGCTATGATCTCTGAGGCCCATTGCTGTTTTGGACTGGGTTATTTGCTTGCCCTGTGTGATGTATGTATTTATTCCTCTTTATTTGGCCAAGGGTCTTTTAAAAAAAAGATTCATTCCTTCTAGCAACCATCTACCCATTACTTCTACTATACGTAAGATCTATTGGGTGAGCATGTCATGCAAAATCGATTTATATTAGATTGTTGTGTTTTAAAGGAAAAATAGTTCTTAATAACCCTGAACATACCCATATTGACAGTTGTAGGTTTAAGCTCAGTTCACAATGGAGCTTCATGAAATATTTAAGGGAAGACTTCTCTACTGAATCTCCTGGAATGTCAGGCTGAATATTTCTAAATGAAAGAAAATCAACTGAATTGTAAAGAGCATTTACTAAACTTGACGTGCTGAGCTTTGCTATACTTGTTTTCCGAAGACAGTAAGCAAGAAAGTAATTAAAATGAAATTCTACCCATTTTTAAACTGATAGCTATGTTTCTCAGTGAAAGAAAAACAGCACAAAGAATCCTGTGATCAATGAAGGAGGAACAATTTATTATGGAGAGGAAAAGAAGTGGAAGGGGGCTTCCTCAGAGATATGAAATAATATGCTGAATCATTGGTCTATAAAAAGCAAACATAGCTAGGCTGACTATGAGGGAAAAAATCCAAAATCAATGCTGACCCATATTAATTAAGCCAACTTAAAGATCATAAAAAAGCAAACACTTTGTTGCTTTTCATCTTCATAGTCAAATACATGTTTTTTCAATATTATTTCTTTGTTATTAAAATTAAAAATATGAAAACAGAATTGGAAAATAATTTAATAATGCAATCAGAGAAGAAAATGGCTTTTGATGTTTTCTGATTTGGCACTTCTCCCTCTCCTTCTCCCAATTTCCTGATTTAATCGTTAATCTCTTGTTTGGTTGAATTCAAAAAAGGCAATAAAGAGCTTTATAAATATATAAAGCATACAAAGCATGCACATGGATACATTCCAGGAAAAGATTAGAATGGTTTCACTCACGAAATAATGAGCAAATTACATTACATTTTTCTCTTCTGCAGCATGCATGCTGCTTTTAAGCGACATTCAGGCCACTAAAATCTTCAGCTTAATTTTCAGTCGGGATCATGTGATTTTTCATCTGCCCCTGTATTTCCTTTTGTTTTGAGAAAGTTTGAAAAGAACTTCCCGGTGATCTTATACGCCGACTCTGTGTTGTCCTGCAAGAGCGTTGTCCACACCTTTGTGGCCGCCATCTTGATTTGCTTGGCTACACACTGCAGACAGTTCCACTTCAAGGATCGTTCCTCATTCCTCAGATTTGTTCAGAGACATTGATTATTTTTTTTAAAAATAATAATGATTAAATATTAACACTTAGCAGTATTGATTAAAGAGCAAGTGGAGGGCATGTTTGCCATTGCTCCAGATGGATAGAGAAGCAAAATGGGATTCTGGACTTGGCACCTAAGTGGGGGCCCTCACACTGGGAGAAGTCGTCCCCACCCTACGTTAAAAAAAAAAAAAACGAATTCAAAATAACTAAAAATTCCTGTTTCAAAAACAAACAAAACATAAAAACACCCAGCTTTCTTCCATAAGTATACAAATGCAATTTTTTAAACTACCAGTTCTGTAGGTGTGGCCAGGTGGGCATTTGACTGAAGGTCATGTGACTGGATATGTGTGGGTTTTTTGTTTTTTGTTTTTTTTTTGCTGCACAGCTCCCCTGGCCTATTTTTGCTCCTAGGAGGCTTCTTTGAGGCCCATTAAAAATTTTTAAAAATTGCCTCAGGGAAGCCTCCTGGAGCAAAAACGGGGGGGCAGGGTGGGACCCTGCGCAGCAAAACAACAACAACAACCCACACTCCATTTTTTGCCTCCTGGGCCTCAGGGAAGCCTCCTGGGCAAAGCAGTACAACAGCAAGGGGGAAGGATCAGCTGTGCCACGCAATTTAGATTAGCTAGAAAGCAAAAAATCTGACGATTTCCTGCTTTCTAGCTAATCTTAATCGTGCGGCACAGCTGATCTTTGGAAAACAGCTGATCAGTGGGAGGGGAAGGAAATACCTTGATCTTTGGAGCGAACTGGTTCACTTCCAGCTGATCGTCGGAGCTACTGCTTCACTCAAACAGAGCCGAACCGGTAGAATCCCACCCCTGCTCTTCAGAAGAAAAAGGGCATTTCCCCCCCGCTTCCCAGGCAGAGAAGGAAGGAGAATTAAAGAAAATGAAAGGAAGGTCAAGGCTGAATAGTAAAAGATCGTGCAGGCCTTAAAGGTCAGAGAAGGGATGGAAGCAGAAGAGAGAACCCACTGGGAGCTCCCTCTGGCTCTCCCCCTGGAGGGAGCATGGGAGAAAGACCCATTTCAAAATGTCTCACCTCCTCTAATGGGGTGAAAAAAAATCAGTGTGTCCCTGCCATTAGCAAACCTGTCAGTTGGCATTTGATGGCCCTGAACTTCAGCCCTCTTCCCTTGATCAACAAGCTGTTCCTGCGATTGCAGCCTCTTTTGGGGCTGTTATGAATGCCTGCAGGGTGGATCTGAGCTGTTAATCATGCAGCTAACTGTGATGTCTCGGGAAGAACTGAGGAGTCGGCTTAGATGCCAGACAAAGGTGCTGATGACAGCAGCAACCTGTTCCCAAGGCACCTGTAGTGGACCTGTGCTTGGATGGCAGCATAACCAGTCTGCCTCTTGGACAGAACATTCCTGGCTATTCATCACCAGCCTTTCAGGAAGGGCCGGGGCATTCCTGAAGCAGCACCAAAGGGAGGGCGATGCATCATGTGCAGCAGTGGCTCCAAGGTTGGTTCGGAACCCTTTCAGAATTAGTCACTTTTGTGGTTACCCAGCAGCAGGAGCAGATGGCTGAGGAGAGCGAGGACTGAGATGAGGGGCCAGGACCATCAGGGAGTGGACTGCTGCCTTCAGAGATTGTGGGGGCTGTCAGCAATGATGAGGAGGTTCCCGAGGAGCCTGTGTCAAGTGTGCGTGTGCACAGGGCTGTTCGTAGGAAAGAGCAGCTGCAGCAGCCTGGGCAACTCAGGAGTAAGGCTGCAAGGTAATGGCCCCTCCAAGAAGATAAAAGCCATCTGTGAATCGGACGTTCTTTGGTCCTTCGTTTCTGCAAAACTTTGAGGTCGGAGCACCTGTAAGGTCATAGGACTCAAACATAAACTTCTATTTTGTACTGCAAATTATTTCTTGTCTGTTATCTTTTGGCAGTCTCGCACAGTTCTGCAAGGCTTGTGCTTATCACAGCTAATTATTTTGCAGAAACATTAAAAGGTTTCTGTTTTGGATTGTGTTTGATTTGTTGGAAAAGGGCGTTGGTCAGAACAGTTGCTCTCTCAAATTATTCATCGTAATTTTGAGTTGGGTTTTCAGGCTGGGAGGGAATACTGGAAGCTGCAGTTCTCATGTGGGTCAGAGTAGTTGTGGAGTGGGAGTGGTCTGGAAAGATGGATCTCAGATAAATGTTCTCTCCCCCACCCTCTTTCTCTCTCTTTTAGAAAGAAGACCTGTCCTGGATACTTTATTCTTTTAGAGGAAGGTGGAAGTCTTTTCTAGAGAAGGAGTCTCCAACCTTGGCAACTTTAAGACTTGTGGACTTCAACTCCCAGAATTCCCCTTTGCTGGCTGGGGAATTCTGGGAGTTGAAGTCCACAAGTCTTAAAGCACTGTAGCAGGATTCATGTTTCAGACCACACCTGACCTTCGTGGTTGAGGGATCCAATTATCAAAATTTTAAATGTTGTATTTATGGTTTTTAAGGGTAGTTGCTTTGTATCTTGATGATACTGTTCAAGGTTTCTTTTTATCTTGCTGAGAAATCTATTGGGAGGGGGGGGAAAACAGTGTAAGAAATTAAGGATGTTCCAAGTACCTTATTGGTTTTTTTAAAAAAGGTTTTGCCTCTTGCAAGCCTCCGCTCTTAACACAAAAACAAACAAAAAAGAAAAGAATTCTTTTCTTTTTTTTTTTTTTCGCTGGAGGGGGATGAAGGAAATCTGCTTCTTAAAAGGAGATACTCGATTGCAATGGCCAAAAAGATCCAGTTTTTGGCAAAGAAGGCTGCTGACGGAGCTAGCTTTTCAGCAGAGCTAATGAAATGGTCTGACTTCTCAGCAGTGTGATTGTCGGCCAACTTACGGTCATCCAAGTTGTCCATGACTCCGGCCATTTCCTGCTCATTGCTTTATGGATGAAATCGCACACACACGCACCAATAAACACCTCCATTCCCCAACCCATTTGTGCCTTTTGCCACGTACCAAGGGAGCATCTTTAGCCCAGCAATAGGCACCATGGGTGCATGGTATGATCTGAGGAGAAGCCATCAAACAATGGATGTTTGATGAATGGAGAGCTTTGCTCTCCTTCACTTAATTTCTTGCTTCCAGTTCCGCAGCTTCCTTTACAGCCTCGTTGCAGGAACCCTCCCTGAGCTGCCTTCTGCTTGGCACGGCACCCAGCAACTTTCCAATTATCTTGGTGGCACGGCTCCAGGAAAAGAGGGTGGATTGTTTCTGTTTTGTTGTTTTTTTTGAAGAGGGCTTCCCTAGCCTGAATTCTTGTTGGTTTTTTTTGTTGTTGCACAGAATGAATCATTAAGGAAGAAAGCAGATTCTGTTTTCAGTAGCTTCCCTTTCTCTTGTAGCCACCTCCTCCTCCTCCTCCTCCTCCTCCCCCTCCCACCCCCCACAAATCTTTGCTTCCACAGCCTGCCTTTTGACAGGGCACAACTATCTTCTCTAGTTAATGGCTAGTGTGATCAGCTGTCATCAGCGCAGGGTGGGTGGGAGTTAGGAGGGTGATTTCCCCCCCCCCCGATTTTGTTTTATTTATTAATTTATTTGATTAAATAAATTAATCAAACCCAAGTCTCCATGGGTGAATAGGCGGCAATATAAATTAAACAAACAAGCAAACAAATAATTCTCACAAGCCATTTCCTGTCCTGCAATATGTGGGGCCTTGTTCTTGAATGTCCAGAGGCGACTCAAACACACATTTCACCTGCAGTTTAGTCTGAGAATGTGATGTGGAACAAACCCGAAGGCAGATGTTCTGGCACAGCTACTTCAGATGTTATCAGTCTGGCGTGTCTCTCCCCCCCCCCCCCTCCATTCTCCCAATTCTCCCTTGTGTGAAGGTGAAGAAGGACTTCAAACAGCCCAGGGATACTCTTAGAACTGCATAGAGTGAATTCGCTCTTCCTCTTTCTTTTTTAAAGAGATATGTTATTCTGGAACTATTCCAAGAAGGACTCGCTGAAGGAAAGTGTTGGAGCCAAGAGTTTCAAAAGCAGCTGCTCTTGGCTCCACAACAGCACCATCAGCTGCCTCTAGAAAAGACTGAGGTTGGGAAAGTCACCAGCAAGTTGGAGATACAGAGAAAAAACTTCCTCAGTCTGCCCTGGACTGGGAACAGGGAAGTGGGAAGGTGGTCAGTCTCCAAGATCCCATTTTGGCTGCTTGGTCCACAGCATGTCCCTGCACGTTGGTGTCTGAACTGATGCGGCAGAAGAATAATTCACGGAAGCTTAGACACCAGAAGGATGCAGACAGGTCATGGAGCATCCTTGTTGTTGTTAGTTGCTAAGTCGCATCTGACCCATCGTGGTCCCCATGGCCAACATTCCTCCAGGCCTTCCCGTCCTCTGCCATCTTCTGGAGTCCATTTAAGCTCATGCCGATTGCTTCCGTGACTCCCTCCAGCCCCCTCCTTCTCTGCCCTCCCCGTCTTCTTTGGCCCTCCATCTTTCCCAGCATTCAGCTCTTCTCCAGGGAGTCCTTCCTTCCTTCTCATGAGGTGGCCAAAGTCTTTGAGTTTCATCTTCAGGATCTGGCCTTCTAAAGAGCAGTCAGGGTTGATCTTCTCTAGGACTGACCGGTTGGGTTGCCTTGCAGTCCAAGGGACTCGCAGAGTCTTCTCCAGCACCACAGTTCAAAGGCCTCGACTCTTTGGCACTCAGCCTTTCTTACGGTCTAACTTTCACAGCCATATACTTCAACCGGGAAAACCCTAGCCTTGACTATACACACTTTTGTTGGCAGGGGGATGTCTCTGCTTTTTAGTATGCTGTCTAGATTTGCCATAGCTTTCCTCCCCAGGAGCAAGCATCTTTTAATTTCTTGGCTGTAGTCCCCATCTGCGGTGATCTTGGAGCCCAGGAAAATAAAATCTGTCACTACCTCCATTTCTTCCCCATCTATTTGCCAGGAATTGAGATGGATGGATGCCATGATCTTAGTTTTCTTAATGTTGAGTTTCAAGCAAAAATGTTGAGTTTAGCATCCTAGTGATTCATTTATTCTCTTAAGTTTCCCATACAGAGCAGATTAAAATAGGACCAATTATTGTTCAATTGGGAAACGTGTCCCTTCACTCTAGAGGGCAAAAGGGGCATCTGCCTCGGATCTTTGCAGTCCAGGGGGACTTTAAGCCCGAGCTTGCCTCTTGCCCTCCTCTTGTCTCCAGCTTCGTGGCAGAACAAGGAGAAGGATCTCATCTTGGGGGGGAAGTTCCTCCTCCAAGAGAAGAGGACTTGTCAGCCCTGTCACCAGCTGTGAAATCAGAGAAATGGCTTTCAACAAAAATTGCTGTGGATGTACCTGAAAATAGATCATTCCCTTTCCCCCAAGGAGGCTGGAGCTGCAGCTCAACACCGGTCAGCTTTGCAATGCAAAGTCCAACAGAAGGGACTTCTTGTCACAACGGGGAGCTGCTAACTTCCAAAATCTTGGGGGGGAGGGAGGAAGCATAGAGGGTTTAAAGGTTAACAGGGAAAGCTTTTTTTTTTTTAAAAAAAGAAGCTCTATTATATTTGCATCTTCTGGAGGAATCTGTGGTGCTTGCTTTTCAGTAGAAATACACAAAATGGAGTTTATGCTTCCTTTTTTGTGTTTCTGCTTTTCTCCAGAGTCTGGAGAGACAAGAGGAAAGGGTGCATCACGGCACCCTCAGTCTGGCTGGCTAAGTGATACCAGAGGTGGTATCTAGCAGGTTCTGACCAGTTCTGGAGAACCAGTAGCAGAATCGGCAAATCCCACCTCTGACTGGCCCCACCAACCCCATCGGTTCTCTTCCCTTCAAATCCCAGCTGATCGGCTGGGTCTTCTTTTGTTGCCCTGCACAGGAGAACGGACCTGAAAAGCAGGTTAGTGGGGTGGGGAGGGAAGGGGATTTTACAGTAACGTTCCCCTGCCACTCCCACCAAGCCACACCACGCCCACCAAACTGGTAGTAAAAATTTTTGAATCCCACCACTGGGTGCAGACAAGCTATGTGCAAGTCCTGCTCATCTGAGATAAGAAAGGGAAGAACGGAGGCCCTGAAATGCCACAGAAGCAAACCCTGATTGGGTTCTCGAAGGAACAAGGGGGGGAAAAAAAGCATCATAGGATTTTCTCACGCTCTGAAAATCTCTTCCCTTGAAGGAGTTGGGGAGGACTGGAGGCATCCAGGATCACATTCCCCCAATGGGTCTCCTGAAGGGGCTCACAGGCTAATTAGGGGGAATCAAATGAAAAATCTCTGCCTCTTGACAGGCAGGATCTAAACCTAAGTTGTAAACCGGTAATCTCTTGCTTTTGCTGAAGGAATCTTTGTCTTTATTACTGATCTTTGGCAATAGGTTGGGTTGGTTCAGATCCCTTGCCTAGATCCCCCCTCCCCCTGCATTAAGAATCTACTGCTGTAAATCTGCACATTCTTCTGGTTTTCTTACAGAAGTTGGGGTAAAATGCATTTTTTTAAATAAAAAAAAATCTTTCCTTGCAAAGACATCCTTCTTCCTTATTCCTAGCAAAATGAGAAAATATCTTGTCCGTCAAAATAGAACAAAAATCATCTCTTTTGATTTGAATGGTTAAAAGGTTTTACCCTCTAAATCAGGGGTTTCCAACCTTGGCAACTTTCAGCCTGATCAAATAATATGGAGTAAATAAAGCTGTTAGCTTTATTGCCTATAAAACACTGGCCTGGATATTTTTCTGGAAAGCCGTGGTGCTAAATATGTGCCCTCGGTGTCTTTTGCAATCATCCTGCTCCAGATCTTCACCCTCTTTACATTCTGACCTAGAGCTGAAGTCCATTTAGCTTTCTGGGATCAGCCATGATAACATTCTCACACAACTGTTTAAAATGGAAGGAGATGAACAATGTCTCACTTTGAAACAGGATGGCAGTTTAAACTGCCATTTGCAACTTAGTTTTAAAATATAAAATGCAGAGGAAATATTTTTAAAAGAAGGTAGAATCATTTTTGATTACCTAGATACTGAGGATTAGTTTCTACTTCTCGGGTATAGCTGAGGAGTTGTTGGTTTTTTTAAAATAAATTTATTTATTCAATGTTTCATCAGTTAAAAACAATTTTTCACATTTTAAAACATTGCTAAATCAGTGTATACATTTGCATTTCACTTCTATTAACGTATTTTACATCTTTGTATTTACTTCTTTGTCTTCTTCTGTGGAGTTTTATTTTTGTTTATTATTTTCTTTCCTGTAGCTGGCATGTGGTTATTCCAAATGCTGGTTCTAAGTGTATTTGTGATGCAAAAACAGCCAAGGAAGAATGAGCTATAAAATCCAGTGTCAGATCTGCCACACATTGTTGCTGCATCCATCCATCCATCCATCCATCCTTCCTTCCTTCCTTAATTAATTAATTCATTAAGAACTCTTTCCTAATTAACAGTTCATTCTTTGTGAGACATGGGCTCTGGCGAGTGCCTTATTTTTCTTTAAGGAGAAATACTCTGATCTTATAGCTTCTTTGCCCCAAAATATTTGAATGCCTTTGTGGCAATGTGGCAGGACTGGTGCTGCTTCTCTTGTCCCAGAGATCTAAAGGCAAGATGGAAAGGAAAGCCTTGGTTTTCCTGAAGATCCCTCTCATTCCTCAGGGCTGCCTGTTTGTGTGGAAGCCTGTCCTACGGAGAGAGGGATGGGCACGGGCCAGCCCGATGCAAGACGGGACTTACGTCTGCTATTTGTGGTTCCTTGGAGCAGCCGGTTGCCAAGGCGATGCTGGCACCATCCCAGGAACGGCGGGTGGGCACCACATTGGCCTCCTTCTCCCAGTGGAAGAAGCTGCTACCTCTGATCTGCTGACGATCATTGGATGCTTCCTGAGAAGCCATCGGAGGCCTCTGGAGTTTTGGGTTTCTACCACCTGTTTCATTGCAATGGTGGCTCTTCTGCACAAACAGCTTGGCATGCCTAGGAATGCATGAGGCGTATGTTACGTGCGCATGCACACCCACTGCTGCCTATTTTGTCCTTAGGATTCAGCCAAGCTGGAGTGATTAAAAAAAAACACCCCAGGGTTAATTACTCCGACCTCAGGAACTTTGCGCTCCTCCTATGAATCAGAGCTAATTAGATCTGATCTTAAAGAGCTTAGTGAACGGTTGTGGATTAACCGGCTCTTTTTTTCCTTTCATGCTTCCTCTTTTGTAGGTAAGTCACTCTGGCATTGACCAACCCTGATTTCACCCACTGTAATCGCTTTCTTTCTTACTGCCCTTGCCCAGTTATGGCCTGCGAATCCTGAAAGGTCCTTGGCAGGAAATAGTAGGGTGCTTATATTGCGGCTACGTTGAAGCATGCGTATTCTGAGAAAGATGGTAAGTGTGGATTTTCCATCTTTACCTGCAACCTGTCAGAGCATCTTTAAAGGTCAGGGAGGGGGGGAATGCAATCTTCTGGAACCTTCTGAGCCTTGACATGGAGAGTCGTTGCTGTGGCTGGAATAAAAGAGGTGAACAAAGAGGACTTCCGCGGTTGGAGAGAAGGCTGTTGATTTGCTCCTAAGATTCCTTCTCAAATTGCAAAGACTTTGTAGGTCAGGGGGATGGACGATTACGGCTATGGCTTCAAAACAATCTGTTCCAAGTAGCCTGAAGAAAATTGGGTGGCAGGAAAGGGAAGGGCAATAGGTAGGCAACTATTGCTGCAGATTCTCTTCAAAGTGATGTTTAAATGTAAGGAGAAGAGGAAGTTGAAATGCATTGTTAAATATAGCTTTACAAGGGCGGTCCCTAGGACTATGCTTAGTGGGGTTTACCCAACTATTTCTTAGCAAGAAATTTCATTTTGACATTTGCAACATAGATTTAGTTTGTTTACTACATGGGCTCCCCATATGTCTTAGCTGGAAATGTTTATTTTAGGGATATAATATCCTAAACGATGCCTGTTGCCACAGTGATGTTCAAGCTATATTTTGTCACTTCACCCTCATAACATAATAAATGTTGACATTCTTCCATTGGGTTATTTTAGAATGAAAAGAATTAAATCGGAATTGTGTTTACTTTTTCAGTTTCTATTTGAAGGAACAACAGCTTGTTATTCATCTTAGGAAAAAGCTCATGTTGGTGCAAAAATAAAAGAAATCAATTTTTTTGAAGGAATGTTCAGGGAAACTAGAAATATGAAGACTCAGGGTAGGAGTTGGGTTTTGTGTGACTTTGTCACTTTTTTCCCCCTGGATGTTGAAATGAAACTTGAAAAATATGATGAAAAAGATAAAACAAATAAGGCGTGACTGGAATAATTTGTCATCCTATATTAACTAATATTTAGAGATGTAACAGGTTCTCTCACGACAGATAAACTAGATTTTGGAAGTCCTTGGAAATGATAAAAATCAAGCTTGAAAGGGAGCCAAAGTGGCTTTTAATGATAGAGAAAACCAGAGAAAAATATATAGAAAACTTGGGTTGTAAAGTAGATTGCAACTTTTTTAATGTACAAAAAGATTACATGATGGGATAATTGCATTTTTAAAGTAGTGTATAAAAGGGGGGATTTAGTAAAGGGAATTAAACTCTGAGGACTGCAAAGACAGATTGGATAGAAAGGATACGAGTGGTGGCATAGCTGTCATTTTTTTGTTTCTGTTTTTGACCAGCGTCTTGGCAGGGTGTTCTCAATTTCTCAGGAATGGTGGCATCTGAAAAGGTTAGAATTAGAATTAGAATAACAGAGTTGGAAGATTAGTTTAGTTTAGTTTATTGTCGTTGCACACTGGACAATGAAATTAAATACTATCTTCAGTATACATTACGGCTATGAAAATAAACACAAACCCACATCCTTCACATTCTATACATTGAATTGAAAACCCCTGATATTGCATTAATATTGCACTATACAGTAGAATATCCAGTAGAAGGGACCTTGGAGGTCTTCTAGTCCAACCCCCTGCTTAGACAGGAACCCCTGGCCTATACCGTTTCAGACAAATGGTCATCCCATCCCTTCTTAAAAATTTCCAGTGTTGAAGCATTTACAACTTCTAGAGGCAAGTACTTCCACTGATAAATTGTTATAACTATCAGGAAATTCCTCCTTAGTTCTAGGTTGCTTCTCTCCTTGATTAGTTTCCATCCATTGCTTCTTGTCCTGCCCTCAGATGCTTTGGAGAAAAGCTTGACTCCCTCTTCTTTGTGGGAGCCCCTCAAATATTGGAAGACTGCTATCATGTCTCCTCTAGTCCTTCTTTTCATCAAACTAGACATACTCAATTCCAGCAACCATTAATTATATGTTTTATGCTCTAGTCCCCTAATCATCTCTGTTGCTCTTCTCTGCACTCTTCCTAGAATCTCCACATCTTTTTTACATCGTGGTGACCAAAACTGGATGCAGTATTCTTGGTGTGGCCATGGCAAGGCATTATAAAGTGATATTAACAATTCACATGATCTTGATTCTCTCCCTCTGTTTATGCACCTAGAAATGTGTTGGCTTTTTTGGCAGCTGCACCACATGTCTGGCTCATATTTAAATGGTTATCCACTAGGTCTCCAAGATCCCTCTCACAATTACTACTATTGAGCCATATAGTACACATACAGTACACATATACTATTGAGCCATACAGTACACATATACTGTACCTGTGCATTTTGTTTTTCTTGCCAAAGGTTGAAGTTTCAGAAACGCAAGTTGAAAGCTTTCTTTGTTATTGTGCTGTTGCTCCTCCTCCTCCTCTCCTCTTCCTCCTCCTCCTCATCATGACATTCTTGTCCCTTTTTCTTACTAGTATACTTTCATCCATGTTGTTTAAAGGTGAAAAAATAGGACCGAGTAGCCTAATAGCTGAATAAATACAGCTTGCTCCTTCCACCTTACAGAAAAAGCTGAAATTATTTCTTGTGTTTGAAAAACTTTAGGGCATACTGGCTCAGATCTAATTTGCATGCATTTTAAGGTCCAAGACCCACAATACAGGGTGACAGCTCAGAAACCCGTCCCATTCTTTGATGCCTTCAGAATTTCCTCGTAGCTTTTAATGCATAACAGGAAGGCAGCTTCTGTCTAAGTAGGGAAGGTTTCCTGGGGTGGAAAGATAACATTTTTCCCACCTAGATATGAGGCTGGGTTGGTAAAGCTTCTTTAAAGATGGTTGAGGAGCTGAGAAGTAGAATAACAAATCCAAGAACTTCTGAGCTCTAATGCTAGAAATATTCCCAGCTGACTGTTGCAGCATTTTGTTGTTGTTGATGTTACAGGTAGGGAAGAAAACACAACTAATTACATGATATTAATCTGAGTGAATTGGTGCATGATTTAAAAGAAGCCAGGCATCTGAAAGTGGTGATTTTCAAAAATAAAAGCATGTTTTAATATAGTTAACATTCTATTCAGGATGAAGCCTGTTTTTGGATTTCCAGTCTGGCTTCTGGTATGAAAAGGTTCCTTTCTCCTTCTTTTTCAGTTAATTTGATGAAATAGAACTTCGATAATGGCTTTTGGCAGCCACAAACAATTAACATTGTCTGGGAAAAATTCATTTTGTCAGTTTAGCCTGATGAGTCTACTGTATTTCAGTTGATAGAAGGATGGAACTAAATTCTCTTCTGAGACAAAAATCTCAGGTCTGGTGAAGATCCACTGGATGGCCCAGACCTCCAGACTTGTTAGGGGTCTAAAAATTAGGAGTATTTTACTAGGAAAGCAAACAATTACCTGGAGGATTGAGCAACTCTCTGGAACTCCTTAAAACAGCCAAAGTTTGTTCCCAAATGGTCTAATGGCTCTCTTCAGTTGCAGCATGATGTGATGGGGGACAAAGGAAGAAAACTTTACAGCAGAGATCCCCAAACTTGGCAAATTTAAGACTTGTGGACTTCAACTCCCAGAATTTTCCAGCCAGCGGAGATGAAGCCCACAAGTCTTAAATTTGCCAAGTCTGAGGACCCCTGAAACAAGGCGTGACTGAAATAATTTGTCATCCTATATTAACTAATATTTAGAGGTGTAATAGGTTCTCTCACTACAGATAAACTAGATTTTAGAAGTCCTTGGAAATGATAAAAATCAATCTTGAAAGGGAGCCGAACTGGCTTTTAATGATAAGAGAAAATATATAGAAAACTTGGGTTGTAAAGCTGGCTGAGGAATTCTGGTAGTTGAAGTCCACAAGTCTTAAAGTTGCCAAGTTTGGGGACCCCTGCTTCACAGGTTTCCCCTGAGTGTGTCAGAATAAGAGAGAAAAGGCTTCTTTAAATCCAGGTAAAGCAAGGATGGGTTACATCTGCCTCATTCATGGTCTGGGGAAGAGATGATGGAGACATGGTCTATGAAAGAGCTTCCTTTGGCTCACTCAGGTCATTCTTAGGGGTATGAGGAGAGGGTTATACTATCTAAGAGAAGAATCTGCCAGGTGATTCTGGAGCATCCTTGATAGGAGTGCAGGTCCACCTTTTGGAAGACCTCTGTGGGAGATGCAAGCATCATCCAAGGCAACCTATTGACCCTATTCTTTGGGAGAGGAAGGTTTATGGTTTAGATCAGAACTTAGAACTAGTTTTAAAGAGTTCTGCGGATGGGAAATTAAACCGGTTTTGTATCTCGTCGGGGCGTTCTAATTAACAGCATTTCATATTAATGCATTCTAACACTTCTGTCATCTTCCTTGACTTCTTCCCTTTGTTGTAACACATTTGCAAGGCATCAACTTAATTAACTTAATGGGAGGCTGCAACAATTTGTCTTTGACATCCTCTTCAAGGAATTTCCCCAGTTTCCTGCACATCAAGTTATTGTGTTGAGATACATATAATGAAATAACGGCAGGATTAAATAAGATCTCACACATAAATGAATAACTAAAGGAAAGAACGAGCATGTTCAGAGATCTAACTGTGGCTTGAGGAGGCTTCTCTTCAGTGAAGCTACAAAATGGCCGTATCAGTCAGCTTCTGCCCTAAGGAAATTCGTGAGCATCTAAAGAGTCGAGCGTTGTGGTTGTGTTTGGTGTGAAGGCTGACATCTTCAGGAGAAGCTGTTTAAAACATGTCAAAATTCTCTCTAAGCCCCTGGCCTTCTTTACAGAAGGTGCCACATGGCCGTCATTGTATTCAGATGGTGCCGTACTTTGTGTGAAGCCTTGCTTTCCAATGGGTGCAGAGCAGAGGTGGGATTCAGCCGGTTCTGACCGGTTCTGCAGAACCAGTAGCGGAAATGTTGAGTAATTCAGAAAACCGGTAAATCCCACTTCTGACTGACCCCGCCCCCATCTATTCTCCGCCTCCTGAATCCCAGCTGATCAGCTGGGTCTTCTTTTGTTGCCCTGCAGGGGAGAATGGAGCTGGATAGCAGGTTAGCGGGATGGGGAGGGAATGGGATTTTGCAGCATATCCTTCCCCTGCCATGCCCACCTAGCCATGCCCACCAAACTACACCATGCCCACCAAGCTATGCCCACAGAGCCGGTAGTAAAAAAAAAATGAATACCACTACTGGGGTGGAGACTTGAATAAATTGCACCGGAGTCTCCCAAGGAGGAACAAAGCACAGCAAGGTGCCATTTTGTTTGCAAACATGGCTGTCGTCACCATCAGAAGGACAAGGTGGGTGTGGTCTTATTCCACATCTGGAGATGATATCTGGAGATAAAGAGGATGTTTTATTTTCCTCTTTATGCATCCTGTTGGAAATTAACTATGGGTGCATTCTTCCTTGCCTCAACTCCTTCCCCGAGTTGCAACGATAAACATGGGAGAAGAGCCACATTTCTTCCTGCAACCAAGGCAAAAAAATAAGAAAAATCTGCAGAGGTTGGATTGCAGACCGAAAGCTATGCAACTGCCACCAGTCTGGCCACAGGTTGCTGAGCGTGTGGCTGCTGCCAGTCCTTTGGATGGGCCTGGCAAGGGGGAGAGTCCTTGTGTGATCCTGTTTGAAAATCCTGCTTGGGGGTTCACTGGGTTTTCCATTGCAGAGAAGAGTTTACGCCTTGCCCGTTGGCATGGCATGAAAAGTTTGTGTTGGGGAGGTTTTTAATTAAACAGAAAAATCTGTTCAGTTATTTTTAAAGCATTTGTATGACTGGGCATAAACGGCAATAATTTCAGAGCTTGTTGATGGAGGGTCTCAACCATTTCTGAAGGCTTCCTATTTCTGTCGTTAATTAAAAAAAAAAAAAGCCAGCTCTTTTCTGTGCTAAGTAACCATGGAAACCCTGTGATCATTTTCTACCAGGGATTACGGGTGGCGAGGAAGAGGGTTGCCCTCTTTCAGCTGAAGGCGGCATGCAGTTGGCTGATAACTATGTTAATTGACTGTAACCCTTATCGAGGGGGGCACATTTGGGCATTTTAAAGAGACTGAGATTTAAATCTCCTGGTTGCTTTATTTCTTGCATGGAATAAAGAGGTCGTCCTCGCCTGCATGCAGTCTGATGGGATGTGTCAGATGCGCCTTCCAGTCAAGTGGGGAAGAGCACTTTGCACAATTTACAGCTAAATTGTGTATCTGAAGGGAGCAGCCTCAGGTCAGTTTGCACAAAGGACCACTCAGCCGAACCAGATCCTGAGGCTGCTGTACCATCCTCTCTTTCTGCCCTGAGGCTTCAAGGAAGACCTCTCTTGGGGAGGAGGAGAAGATTCATCGTTCAGAGAAGGGCCACTCCCCACCCAGCACGTCTTGGAGGAGAAGAAAGACTGTCGTTTTTTAGCAAAAGCTCACACCTTTGGCTCTTGGGAGGGAATAAGGATGGTCAGAAAATGCACATTTTTATTACTGTTCCTGGATTTAGGTTCTTCCATTCACGTTCATCATCCCACCTGCCCACTCCTGCTTTTGGAGTTGCACCTGGGCCAACTACATAGTCCTAGGAACGGGGTGGGATTCAACTTTCTTAACAGCCGGTTCTGTGGGCGTGCCCTAATTTGTGGGTGTGGCTTGGGAGTCATGTGATGGGGTGGTCTGGCTTGCTGACTGGGCATGGCTTGGTGGTCATGTGACTGGCTGGGCATGGCTTGTATATAAATATTGTAAATATTTCTATGTAAATGTTGAATTTTTTATTTAAAAAAGGGCAACTTTTACCCAAAATGAGGCAAAGCAGGCAGGCAGTTTGTGTTGCTTGCAGAATCACAGAGTCACTCCCAGATCTACCTTTCTGCAATCTGCTGCCTGAGTCTGCACTGAAAAATAGAAGCTTCAGTCCTCAGGAAGGTTCAGCTCTGCTCTCAGGCCAGGGGTGCGATTTGCCGGTTCTCTGAACTGGGCAGAATCATAACAACCGGTTCTTTAGAACTGGTCTGAACCGGTAGAATCCCACCCCTGCCTAGGAGCAAAGGAACCGAGGGGAGGGGAGGGTTTTTGCCATTTTGCTAATGGGGACTAACCTCTGCTAAGTCAGGGACCTGAGGCTGAGATGGAGGGAGCTCTTCAAACAGAGGTGGAACCAGGTTCAGAGGAACTAGCGGGGCAGTGGTGGGATTCAAATATTGTTGCCACCAGTTCGGTGGGCATGGCTTGGTGGACGCATGCATGCACACGTTTTGCGTGCATGCGCCCTCCAAATGCACACTTTGTGCAGGCGCAGAGGCGTTTGCCTAACTCACCTCCTGCAAGCCTGCACAATTCCAGTCGCTTCAGCAGCTGCTGTGTGGAACTATTCTGTGCTTCAAATTCAGCAGGTAAAAGTGAGTATGGGAGCCCAGGCAGGTGGATGGACCCAACAGCAGAGTGGCCGAGAGAACCGGTTTGGTCTCTGCTGCTCATTGCTCCTACGGGCTCACCAGAATCGGGCTGAACCGGTTGAATACCACCACTGTAAGTTTTATTTATTTGGTTTGTCAAATGCTTACAAGATAATAGGTATAAGTAAAAACATGGATACATATAAGAAAAATAAAAGAAACAATTGGACAGGGACGGTAGGCATGTTGGTGCACTTATGCATACCCCCTACAGACCTCTTAGGAAAGGGGTGAGGTCAACAGTAGTCAGTCTAAGGTTAAAGTTTTTGGGGTTTGGGGAAGAAACCACAGACTCAGGTAGAGTATTTCATACATTGACCATAGTGGGGCACTGTTGAGCCTTTCTGGGAATCTACAGCTTGGTTTGTGGATTTTGGTTTTGGAGGTTGCCTTGCATTGTTTCAGGTGCTTTTAGGCTCGCTCCCCCCTAAGTTGAAGCTTGAATTAGCAAAGAATTACAAAATAAATAAATAATTTTCAGAGATAGGGTAGCTAGACAGCAATTCTATTTGATGTATTGGGTGCTATCTCTGTTGCAGAAAGGGGAGGTACATTGGAAAACAATTCTGGGCACCCTAAATTATGACATTACAGAGACGTCAAACTCCAGGCTTCTCAGTTCTTTGCCATACTAGGAAAAAGCGAATGGTTTCCAAGTCTGGCCATAGAAAGCAAGCACGGGCACAACTAAATTCAATCTAAGCTCTCCATAGTTGCTATCTATGAGTTGATAAATAATTTAGATAAGGAAATAAATAAAGTAGAAGGAAAGGGAAAGCTAGCAATGTTTGGTTATATTTTCTCTGTGTAGGAAGTCCTTAGAAAGAGATGTCATCCTGCCTGCTGGAGATTTGTGACATATATTAGGGTAATGAGTGTTGGAAGTAGTGATAAAGGACCAACTAGCCTTTGATATCCAACCCATCTCTGCAATTTTCCTGGTGAGAGAGATGGAGACCCACAAAATGCCACTTCCTTTCCAGATCAAAAGAAAGGCCATTGCTTTTTAAGAGCTGTGAAGGATAGGAGTTTCTTGGCTGGTGGACAGTATTGGGGTGAATACTGAACTGGACTGCAAAAATCTAGATATCTACTTACCTGGAAAACTACAGGTGGCAGCAAAGAAGTAGGGGCAATTTTAAACCTTCTGCTGCCATCTAGCAGTCATTTGCATTATTACATTCATGGTTCAGAGCCTCATTGCTGGTTCTCTATATGTTTGAAGTAGGCAGCTTCTCCTTGATGTAGAGTAGAATCCAGAGGTGGTATTCAGCAGTAATTCTGACCAGTTCTGGAGAACCGGTTGCGGAAATTTTGAGTAGTTCGGAGAACCAGCAAATCCCACCTCTGACTGGCCCCTCCCCCATCTGTTCTCCGCCTCCCGAGTCCCAGCTGATTGGCTGGGTCTTCTTTGGTTGCCCTTCACAGGAGAACAGAGCTGGAAAGTAGGTTAGAGGGCTGGGGATGGAATGGGGATTTTGCAGTAACCTTCCCCTGCCATGCCCACCAAGCCAGGCCCAACCAGTATTAAAATTTTTTGAATCCCATCATTGGTAGAATCCCGAGTGGCAACAAACTAAGGCCCTTTTCTTGGAGGATGGAGAGCTAAGGAAGGCAGGGGCCTCACATCTCAGAATCTGTAAAATAGGGTTTTTCAACTTTAGCAAGTTGAAGATGAGTGGATTTCAATTCCCAGAATCTGGAAGTTGAATTCCACATATCTTCAACTTGTTAGGGTTGAGAATCACGGCTATAAAACATTGAGATCAGATCTGTTTACTGAGAGAGCTGAAATGCCATGTGAAACACAAAGTTCCTTGACTCTTCCCCACCTTTCTTTTGTGATTTGATGTGCTGAGGACCATGGGATGGATTGTCCTTTTGGAATTCTTTCAGGCAGTGCATTAAATTAAACATCAAATCAAATCAGGGGAAACAACCTCTTAGAGCAGGGGTCTCCAAACTTGGCAACTTTAAGATTTGTGGACTTCAACTCCCAGAATTCTGGGAATTAAAGTCCACAAATCTTAAAGTTGCCAAGTTTGGGAACCCCTGTCTTATAGCCTGGTCAGAAATGACAGGGAATTGGATCAGGTATCCCTAGCTCTTTTATTGAGTCATTTTGATAGAACAGTTTCACCATATAATTCTTTCTTTTAGTATTATTCTGAGGCAATTTTGCTGTCTTAGATTAATAAGTTTTATCTGTTATCCCGGTTATCAGGTTTATATAAAATGTTTTTAATGCGTAGTGTTATGCATTAATAATATAGAAGACTACTGTTTAGCAGTTAAAGATTTAATTGTGGTGATTTGAATAATTATTTTCAATATTTAAACATACTTGTTAATCTGCCAAATACGACCACAGCAGGCTGGGTCTGACCCAACCTCTATTCCACCCTGGAACATCTCCACATTAATTCAATATGGATAACTCAAGGAAGGCATTTTGCACATTGGAAGACAATTTATATATTTTCTAAGAAATGGACACTTGGATCAGAAAAAGCAATCCAATCAAGAAGATTTCAGTGATGTAGAGAAAATTCTGGAATGTATTGCTTTGAATGATGATACCAGAGTTATACTGCATGGCAAAATAAGATATATCAAATAATTCAGCATTCAGTATTGTTTATTAAAGATCCATTAGTCTCTTATCTTTTGATAATGTTTGAAAGTCAAAAGCCTTGAGGATGTACAATTGAGATTTTCTGTTTTAATTTTTTTTGTCCCAATTTTATTATTCTTAGAAATAACTCAAGGCAGTGAACATACCTAACACTCTTTCTTTCTCCTATTTCCCCCTCAACAACAATTCACTGTGTCCTCTTTTGTAGCCTGGTTCCTTCATTACTGAAATTCAAAGCCCTGAAAACAAAATGGCAGCATACCCAGATGAGTTAAGTTTAAAGAGTTTGGGGCTTCAGAGGAAGCTCCTCCACTACATGGGACAGACTGTGCAAGAGACAGTGATGGTTGTCTCAGAATACATCCAGGTAACAGGGACACCTTCCTCATAGTCAGGATTTGCCTACTTGCCTCAAGTAGATTGAGTATCAAGTAGATTGAGATCAAGTAGATTGAGATCAAGTAGAGATTCAGGTTGGATCTCATATTTAGAAAACATTCATCAGTTGTTAAAATTGTGGTATTAGCCAGTTAATATGTGATCCTTTGTGGCCCAAAAAAGCAAGGGTTAACTAACAGCTCTTTATACAAGGTCTCTCTCTCCCCCACCCATATCTCTCTTTCTCTCCCTCCCTCTCCCTCCCTCCCTCTCCCCCTTTGAGAAATATGACACAGCTGTGCACTTGCACTAATGGGACTGAAAAACATCAGATGCAGACATCTTGGCAAATGGCAACTATTCAGATCCATTTCTGTATCTCTGCAATGTAATAATTGCTCCATGCATTCTACTTAAATCATGGTTACATTACTTAAGGCACAGTGTTCTTTCCTAAAGGACAGGCTGCTATCCTGGTGGGAGGGCCTGAATGTAAGTGAAAGAAGGGATGTGTTGAAACTGCTTTTCCCAGTAGACGTGCTCTGGAAACATGGACTGCAGCTTCCCCTACCCATTATGGGCAACGAAGCTGCAACCCATTGCTTCTGGAGAGCTCCAGATTGGGAAAGGCTGCTGTTCCATATTAACATACTTCAAATAGGCTATTCCTATTGGACAATAAATACCTGAAGCTGATTGGCTACTTTTCTGTGGGAAAAATCTGAGATAGCTCAATGCGCATGGCACCTGGGTGAGAAATGAAATTGCTCCCATCAGATTATAGTCCTCTGGGCCGCAGACACACCTACAAGCCAACGTACACCCATCACATAACTCACACGAACACAACTAATGCACAACATAAAGCCTCCCGTTAACCCAAATTCACTATAAACGCTTAGCCGTTTAGTTAACCACCAGAATAATCCCTCACACGCAGCCCAGGAACACAAGTCACTCCAACGGACGATAGTAGCGTCCTTCCAGCCCCCCGGAGTTCTAGATTCAACTGCAGATCCCAGCCCCAGCTATAAAGAAACCATTAACCCAAAATAAAAGGGAGAAAAGTAAATTTTATCTAAAGGTGATGTAAAGTTTGATTCCTATTTGAGGAAAACAGAGTCATTCCATGCTCTGACATTGCCCCGATTGATTCTCTTCCCGTTAAACATTCCTTCTCCTGGTCCTGGACCTGGAAAGTTTGAGTCTGTGTGCTTCCATTGCAAACAAACAAAGAACAATTTCAGAAGCCTGATAATGAACAATCTACCTTTATTATGACTCTCACGCTACAAGGCTGAGATTGCAGACAGCTCCCCTTCAAGTTCGCGGAGCGATAGAAACAAACCTTTCTAGCCGCGCAAAAATTGCACCCAAAAACCAGACCGAAAACGCAAAACACAGCAATGGAAAGGATAAAAAGAACAAGAACAAAAAAAAGGGGAATTGCAGACTCAAACCAGAGATACAGATAACCCTATTCAAGCATCTCCTACTATTTAGTTCCTCCTCAGAAGAAAGTCCACGATCCTAACCCCAGAAGCCAGCAGCCGCACAGCAATCTCCTAAAAATATAAAAATAATTAGACAAGACACAACTCACTCGTTTGGCATAATCCGATGCCAAAATACCCACGACACCCGCATACATCGTCCCTTTTTCCCGCCACCTGTTCATATGTCCAATCAAATAAATAGCAACCCTCTATACACCTTGGCGCATCCACGCAATTCAACCCATAATAGCATACGAGAAAATAGAGCACATCACACCTTTCCAAGTTTATTATCATTGTCCGTAACATAATAGAATAGTCTATTGAAGTATCAAGGATATAAGATACAGGCAAAACAACGACCTCCGCCCTTCATTGCTACGGCCCTACCCCACCACGTATGAAAAATCATCAGATACCCCGTAGCAGAGGAACTTCATCCAAAAAAAATGATTAGCCTATATTCGTGAGCCTCACACGACTCAGGTTAGTTAAAGTTGTGTCGGCCACTCTATCGAATCCAGGAGCAGAAAAGGAAAGAACGCCTAACACAAAACGGAAGCACCCCAAAGGAAATCAACAACGGACGAAAAGCAAAACGAACGAATAATGATGCGGGAAGCAAACAACACGCACAAGCAGAGCCCCAGCACTGCCAGAATCTCCACCCAACACATCAACACAGAAAAGAACAAACGGAAGAAACGGAAGGAGATCCAGGGACTGCAGTGAAATACCCAAAATCTTTGCGATAAGTACCGACCCAAACTGAGCAGTAGATCGGCTGACAACCGGATCACGTGTTAATCAAACACTAGCCCCGTACCTGCCGTGTAGTCAGAGCCAAACCCGAAGACTATAGACTCAGACCAGATAGCTGCAATCGCCCCGAACAACCCACAAAAGGACCCCAATACAGCACTACTCGGGCCTCGAACAAGAAAAAGCAGACATGTTGATGCTCCCGCAATGGCCCGCCCTCTGCATCTAGCGCTCCCAATTTAACCGACACAAACGCATCCAGCAAGCTTCTATCTTATCATCTATGAATTGTTCCTCATTCAAAACTACTCTGAACCTAATTAAGAACACCCTGCTTTTTTCTTGCGTCATTTAATTGGAGAAATGTTTTCAAAAATATAACATGTTAATCTATTTTGATTTCTCCAGTTCTATAGTCTCAGAAAGATTAGGAGGAGCGGTTCTTCTTTGCATACCGCGAGGCTCCCCCCCCTCTAATTCTAATTAACTGGCAGGGGCTAACTCGCCCCTCTTCTCTGCGTTAGCCCACTAAAACGCAAACGCTGCAGCCACAAAACTACCTCCCGCAACAAGCCTCTGATTAGCTGGATTATAAGATGAAGCTATTTGTAATGTTGAGCTCCGTGTACCTCTATAGACTAATATAACTCTCGGCGACTAACTGGCCTCGATTCCTAACGGATGGAATCACGTACATCGGCTCATGCGCAATTAACCACGATACGCTGCTGAGTCAATAGTTATCTTACACCACATACACAAGCACCCCGCTTGTCATAGTATATCCCAGTCCTGGTAAGGGAAGCCTCGTGTCCACCCTATCATGACCTGAATTGTGGCCCGGTAATCCTCCAGCTACACTGGCCCCCTAATTCGGCCGTAGCCACTGAAACTTTATTATTGACGGACAACTACACTAGTTCAATACCTGTGTTCGAATTATGCCGATACTTGCTCGAGAGTCAGGTTTGTATGTATCGAAGCCGCCACCAAAACCGCAAGGTGGTGGCGTAGTTGGGCTGTAATTCTGTCTAAATGTGATCTTAGTTTCTTGCCCATCAGTAATTCTGCTGGTCGTTTTATTTGTGTTGCAGTTGGGTGTTATGTGTGTATTGTGAGCATTTTTTCATTCTTATTCTTGTACTGTCCCCCTGTGTCTAATATTTCTAGTGCTTCCTTGGTGTACTGGCTCATGTGTTCCTTCCCTACCGTTCATCGCCGTCGGCCCGGTGCTGTACCAGTGCAAGGTCGTATCCATTTTCTGCTAGAATTTTTCAAAAAGGGTAGTGCCCTGTAATATTTGGGGGCAAATCTGTCGGACAAGTACATCCTGGTAAACCTGTGTCGTAGTGAATAGTTTTCGTAGCTGTTTGTTATGTACTGCTTCTTGGTCATAGAGTGCATCGATGCTTACTTTCTAACCAATGAGCTAAAGCAGTCTACTACAATTAAGTATGTATGCCACTTTGTTGGCCCGTGAAGTCTATATGTATTCAATGACCAGGGACCCCTTGGTGTTTTCCTAGTCCAGAAAGGAAGCTGAAGGGGCTTGCAGGGCGGGTTTTTACATTTCCCGCAAGCTTCGAGCCCATTTTGGCACATATCTTGTGTCCATCCCTGCCACCAACATAGCTCCTGGCTAGGGTTTTCATTTGCATGATCCCGCGGGTGGCCTTCGCTGCAACATACACAAACATCTCTGGTCTTGTATTTTTCTGGTATTATGCCCCATATCACCCCAAAGCTATACACCCTTTCCAGTAATGTTCAGTTCGGTATTTGTCTATTCTTATACGTTGAAAAATGATTGTCTGTGCTTGTTATTCCAGCCATCCTTTTCCTAACCCAGTTCAGAACTTGTAACAAATTCTTGTCTTTTCGGTCATTCTGGCCCAAATTTCGGGCTGTGGTTATCGGCTTAGGTTGTCAAGGCTCGATTTTGTAGGGTGAATGGTTGGTGCCGCCTGGTCGTCTATCGTATGTGCTGGGAGGGGTGGAGTGCACTCCAACAGCATTCGGCATGCGAAAAAGTGTTTTTTCCGGGCCGATAAGGATCTAGCGCATAGATTGGTATATGCCGCCGAAGGAAATTCGGCGACCCACCTTTTCCTAATTCTCGGGCACAGTATTTTAGGGGTGGCTCTGTTCCAGCAGAGTATACCTAAAGGGGGTTTGTGATTTCCACTAACAGTGGTAAAGAGTCCTAAGCGCGTACAGGTACGTCATGGAGAGCGTTTTATACGCTGGATATGCTCAGAATGGCCTCTCTGCTCCAAGCTGGCTTATAGTTCCTTTCAGTTTTTGGAGAGGGTCTGTTTGAGTAGAAAGGGCAATGGGGGTTATCCATTCGCATCAGCAGGACACGATGGCTAAGCATCCGGCCGACCGGATGCGCATAAATGAGTGATGGCTCGGCAAGCTAGACTGTAACGAGGTAATATGTCTCGCATGTTATTAGTTTTCAATACGCGGGGTTTGAGGAGGTGATGAAGGTCCATTTGATCTTTCTGGAACGCTGTCTCTTCACTTTGGTCCGCCAGAGCCAGTGGCCGAACTTTGCTGTAAGGAGTCTAGTAGCTATGGAAGGTTCCCAGCCGTAGTTGCTGTCTGTGGCAAGAAGAATGGTGGTTAAATAAATTATGCATGGCCAGAAAAGGCATTGTATTTAACCTTTATTTTTGTCACTACGGGCGCCTCTTTGATTGCTTGGATATCTTTTTTTCCGTATGGGGTGGAAGTCCTCGGGTTGTATCAGTTTTTGACTTTAGCGACCCAGTGTAATTCCGAGCTTGTTTGATGTGGTTGTCAATTTTACACTTTTTCTTTTTTTACCTTTGAGTCCCTGCTTTTGGAACCTTTGCAGGACCGTCTCTGAGCCGGGCTCATAATTGTTTCTCATCGTTAGCTGAGACGAGGCACGTCGCTCAGAAGTATGGGACGTATTGGCTATTTATCCGTTGTAATAACCGACATGCATTAGGGCGTTTGGAAGACCCTCGGGGCTACGCTGACTCCACATTGATTAATCTCTTTGTACATTTGAAATGCGTTAGGGAAGATACAGGCTCTTTTTGCGATTCGATCCAAGATTCCTTGCAGGTCATTACTCTCCAAGAAAATGAGGCGAATCTTCGGATGTTAGATTCCCCAGTCCTCTGCTGCTGGGTTGAAAGGTCAGAGGTGGGCGAGTTTGGTTCTGGCGCCATTTTGTCTGCTCGGCTTCGTCGATGCCATACGTGCCCGACGATCTCTTTTCTCAGAATCCCACCTTCGTCGGCTAGTGTTTAGTTCGCACGAAATGAGACTCAGAGATCAGCGTAAACTTCAGCTCTTTTTTAAATTCTTGTAGTCCCTTAAAGTCTGATCTAAAACCAGACCAGCGGCAGCTCTTTTTTATAGAGAAGCTGCTCGTGGCTAGTGATCCAATGCGGCTACTTGTATTTCCCGCCGCTTGTATGGCTCAAGTCATAGCCCTGCTATTCATTGGCCAATCACACTCG
>BHFT01061505.1:0-15426 GCA_004320025.1 Laticauda laticaudata
GATGGAACATTTTTCTCGGCCGCTGTGTCCTTTTTACAAACGTTTTGCATCCGTCGGCCAGTGTGACAGGGCCTTAAAGAAGTTCTTTGCTTCCTGCAAAGAACACATCCCTGATGGCTGGTTTTTATCCCTTATGGGAGGGGCCGTCACCTTCCAGCCTTACTCCCAAGTTGCCCTTGCTGCTTCAGCTGCTATTTCCTTCATGCAGCCCTGCACACATGCGCATTAGGCACAGGCTCCCCGGGGTCCTCTGCATCACTGCTGCCAAACTCCATAAGCTCCAAAGGCAGCACCCCATTGTCCAATCATCCTGGCCCTATCCCTGCATCACACTCAGCCCCCTCATCCGAGTCCTTGCTATCAGAGACCTCTACCGTCCGCACGTCGTTGCTGCTGGCGAACCACAACAGATTTGGTTTTATCAAAAGGGTCACAAAAATTTAAATTTCTCCTTTTCTAAGTTATTTTGTAAGATCTTGCAAGGGCTAAATTCAGATGAACTAAACAACAAATAGTAATGCTGTATTTTGCAAAATTTGAGTTGCTGGACCAAAAGAGGACTTCTTTTCAGTGAGGTAGTGCTTATAAAACTAAAAATTGCAAATCTGTGAAGAATTTTTAGGCATGGTTATAAAGACTAAAATCTCCTTTGAGAAAAACACTGCAAAATGTTTGCACTGTATATGCTGCAAATGTAGTAAATTAGTAGTTGAATGAAACAAAGTGCCCAATGTATTGGTGTTATTTTCTAATTAATTTGCTTAGGAATTATCCAGCAGTAGATTGACTGGCACATTATATCCTTAGGGAAAGCTATATATTGAGTTAGCTAAATAGGACTCTTGAGAATTAGATCTCTGAGGTAATGAAGGTGGAATGATCAAGAATAATCAGACAAGATTGTGAAGAATAGGACATAACAGGATCAAATGAGTAAGACTTTAAGAAGCAATGTTCTAAACTTACGGAGAAGTCAAAGCTGCAAATACCTTCCATCTCAAATTATGCAAAACTCTGAGGATCAGCTATTCATTGCATTCCTCATAAAAACAAGAGAACGAACTGACAAGGCTCTTTCATGTCACATTCTGGCAAGGGACTACCAAATATAACATCCAGAATCCTATTTATAGAGAATGATTAACAACAATAAATTAGGAAATTGTCTTAACTCATCCAAGAAACAGAGTGGTCCAAATATATTTGAATATAGTGCATGTAATGTAATTATTTTAAAATCAAGACAAGACCTTAATTTTACATGTACTACATTCCCATTGGTGAAACCAGTGGCTAGCCATTTAATTAAGACTTAATTTGTTTGCTAGGATATTTCCAGTTTATGAAATGTTATTTGAAGTGTCTCTAGAATAATTGCCTAAGTAAAATTGGGTTACAAGAAAGAATAATATGGAGCCAATATATTTAACTGTATAGTTTTTCAAAGGAGGATAAATAAAAAGCTGTGACCATTAAAAATTATTGTTAACATCTGTTCCTCATTTCCCTATGTGGCCACACATTAAATAAATTCATTTATTAACAGCTACACAATGGTGGACTAACATCAACAAGGACAAGAAACAAGGGGCTCCCAGAATTAGTTTGTTGGTCATACTCATAATTAGGTTTTCATAAAGAAATTATGTATTTTCATAAAGAAAGTATGTTGGTCATACTCATAATTAGGTTTTCATTAGGAAATCTTAAAAGTGAAAAAAGTTACTAATATAATAAGTAATCTTCCTTGGTTCATAAATGATGATTCTGGTAAGTAAGTGAGTAAATAAACCCCAAGTTAATTATAAAAAATAAAGAAATAATGTCCCATGCTGACTATCAAGTCCCAAGAATTAACAGAATATCATAATGGATCCAGTTAACAAACCCATAATTAGACCGTCAGTGGCATTAACTTCATCTCCCACTAATAGGGTACCTTCAAGTGGAAACAGCCAGCGCTGTTAAGCAGGTTATTTATTTTATGTCCTAATTAATCAGTAGTGACACTGAGCCACATCCTTCCTCCTTCCTCATTATTTAAATTACCCATTTATATGGATGAGCCTCTTTGCTTTGTGCATTTCATTACCGCATTAAGAGGCTTTCCTGAACAAGAAACACTGCTAGCACTTCAACATGTGCCTCTAACAAATTATACACTTATGGTTTCTCGACTAAACAACGATATACTGACCTTCAGAGTAAGCAACTATCCAATGGCATCAAATGCAACAGGAGGACATCATCAGGGACTTTGGCAAAGTCATTCAGGAAAAAAACAATTTAGGCAGCTTTATGGAAAGAAATCAGCACTGTACAGCTCATCCAACAACAAATGTTTAACAGACTTGGCTATCATTGCATTGAAAGGCCAATGGTGCATCTTGATGATTTTTTTCCACTTTGGACTTTTCCATTACAATATATTACTTCAGTTGTGAAAAAAATAGTCATGTTCCCTCCCAACCTTATAGCATCCTCTGCAACAGTTTTTACCCAGACACACAAATGAAGAATAAAGTTAAAGCTACTACATGCAGTTCTCCATCTCTTGAGAATTTTTTGAAAACTATATATGTCCTGTGCAAAATTCAGGAAAACCATCCAGCCAAATTTTACTGCTTACAAATTTAGTGCCAATTTTATAAGGTTGTTGTATCTAGAATTCTACTGTCTGTTGCACATTTGGGCAAAGTACATAATTTTAAAATAAAACCCAGTGATGCTGTTGGAATTTAACAAAACAAAAGAATAAAAAAGAATGGAAAAGTTACTAATATTAAAGAAAAATCCAAGAAAACAAAAATGAGGTTAGTGCAACAAAAAAACAATAAATCTAAGAAATTGTTCAATATCCACACACATAACAGTTTGACTCACTTTTTTATGTATGTTGTTTCACTCAGACACAGTCTTTGTGGATCCTATAATCAGGCTACACCAAACATTTTTGAAGAAGTTACCATTTGACAAATCCCCCCCAGAAAAGTAAGGAAAAGATCCTTTCAGCATGAAGACACAGGTCCGGCTGCACCAGACTTTTTTGAACAATAACCATTTGACAAATTCCCCCCAAAAAGTAAGGGAAGATCCTTTCAGCAAATACAATGAATAGTTAAAGGCACCACTAAGATTGATACATTTGCAAAAATATAAATTTTCAGGTCATGTACATACAAGGCTAACTGAAATAGCAAAAACTATTACCATATAAAGATGGTTAACTGAAGTTTTTCTAAGACTGGGTTCACATATGATTTTTTTTGAATAATAGTTTAGCAAGCAGTATGATCTCAACTATTGATTTTGTTCATATCATAATGTAATAATCTACCTTGTTCAGCATCTTGTATGAACCCATTCAAGTGTGGTTTCCTCAGTAAACTGTGATTAACCATAACAACTCTTAGTACTATGTGTGAACCAAGTATTCAGTTATCAGAATCTCTGGGAGAAAATAAATGCCACTTTTTGTGTGAATCAATCCCTGAACTGATCAGCAAAACCGTCACCAAACTTCTACTAATAAAAACAAAACACATTTAATGTGAAGGCTAGAGTGTCATAAAGAGGCAATAAAATAATTACAAGTCCTATTGTAAAGAGAATTAAACTTGGATGATTTCCTATGATAAGATTTTTACACCATTTTTTTGAAAATCCTGGAAAAGGAGAAAAAAATATTGCCCAAATAAATAGCATATTGTCAGATAGCAGTGTCTTTGGAATATATGCAAATTAACATTTTTGGCAAATAATGCATGGATCCTGAAGTTCTAAGAGAGCCTTTAATCTCAGAAGTTAAAATTACTTCTAAACTCTACATGGCATTTATTTGTCTGTGACTGAAACAAGCAAAATAAATATTTAAAATGAGTATATTCTGCAAATGTCAAATATACTGTATGTCTGTATGTGTTTGTGTGTATGTATGTATGTATATATACACACACATACACACATATGTCATGAATATGTGTGTTGTGATTAACTGGAAATCTAACTGGAACCTTTTCTTTGGACAGAATTTGGACAGAATCTGTTTTTACTTTGTGTTAGTCAGTCACTAGCGCACCAGACAAAAATGCACTAGTCATTAATTTTAATACTTGGCTTATTTTTAAGCAGAAAAAAAGCTTGTATTTTAACAAGAAGGGGGACACAATAAAATTGCAAAATAGTGATCCAATTTTTCCAGGTAATTGTGACCTAATTATTCATTCTGCAATGTTGAACGTAATCTCCATTTTAAGTACAAATGAAGTTTACATTATCAGAACCAAGGAATATCAATGTGGCAATAATTGTTTCAGCAAGGATGGCTTGCATCAAGTAAATGGTTCGCAAGTCGACAATGGTGTAGGATGTCCTGCTTGGGGAGGGGGGGTTGGACTAGATGATCAACAACAAGGACCCTTCCAACTCTATTAATCTGTTTCTTTCATCATGATTCGTTGAATAAACCAGACTGAGTTCCATCAATGGTTAAGCCACAACACAGACCCAACCACATATCTGGAAAAATTAACCAAGAAGAAAATTATAACCAGCCACATAAGCAAAGAAATCCAAACAGACGAATCATCCCAAGAGAAGAAATCGTTCTAGATGCCCCCAATTATATATGCCTCCCAAAAATACACAAAGAAGCATAACCTCTCAGACCCATAGTTCACTTCCAAAGGAGCACCATTACAAAACTAGCTAAACACTTAGCAAAAACACTACAGCCCCATGCTGGGAAAAACCAAGGCATATACGGAAGTTCCCTGTGCATCATGCCCCGCCACATGTACATTGGACAGACCAATAGAAGAATAATACCCGCCTGGAATGAACAGCAAAAAATTTGCAGTAAAAAAAAACTGGAACACATCCTCCTCACTAGTCCAACACATGAAAACCACAGGTCACAACATGGCCAACTTCAAATGGCAACTAAAACCCCTGCCCACTATAGAACAACCCAACCACAGGAATCATCAGAGAACGCCTATAGAGTTGAAAAAAGGACCTGAAATGCATGAATAGAAGCAAGGATTGGATTCCACCCCAGACTGTCAATCATTTGGAAGCCTGCACTCCTCAAATAGAAAGATCGTCCACAACCAACACTCAAGCCACCTGGGCAAAGCAGCAAAACCCCTGGGCCACAAACAGACTCCCTCTCGGATACGGCTCCAGTCTCAAACACACCCCCCCAACCAGACACGCCAGACTGAAAACCGGAGATTCTGAACAGATAATGAGCTGTCTCCTTCCACATGAACATAAAGTCAAAGTGCTGCATTGAAATAGGCCTCCCAATACAGGCATAACAGTGTGCAGCCAATCAAAGCCACAAAAACAGACAGAAGAAACGCAGAAAACACGCTAGATCAAACAAACTCGCAAGCTCCAATAAACACAGACCAAGACTCCCAACCAATCAGGATGTAAAAAACCCATCCTGCCACAACAGTAGGCTAGCCTCAAATTAAAACTAACAGCTTGTGATAGCCTGACCCACATATGAACTGCAATACAGAAGCCTGGATGTGGCTAGAATGAGATATCTGCTGAACGTTGCTACAATCTTTAAAAAAGCACTACAATGACGTGGGATAATACCGGCAGGAAGCTGATCAGTATATATATATATAATATACTATATATATATATATATATATATATATATATATATATATATAGTTTTTCTGAGTCTTTTCGCGAGTATTTGTATGTGGATCTCTGGTTATTCGCGGTTTTCTTCCCGCCGGTAGAATTGGAAGTATCTAGGCAACGTTTCGATGAAGTCTCATTTCATCATCTTCAGGCTTGTTTCTCTAGCTCTGTGCTTTCTCAGAGTGAAGAGCACTCTGAAGAAGCACAGAGCTGGAAGAAACAAGCTGAGATGATGAATGAGACTTCATCGAAACGTTGCCTAGATACTTCAATTCTACCGGGAGAAAACCCGAATAACAGAGATCCACATATATATATATATAATATACTACACACACACACAATACACAACATATATATATAATATATACACATATATATACTGTTATCCTATCTCAAATGTGGCTAACATTTCTAAGGGATAACATAGGTGGCCAAATCCATCCAAAGAATGGTTCCAATCACTCTTGTCTATTGCTTTTCCTCTGTCATTCTTTGTCCCTTGTTTAATTTAGCACCAGTTTTTAAAGGTTAAAAAAAACCAAAATCAAAAGAAAATCATTAAGCTCTCCAGGATGATTATTGGAAAGTGGGGAAGGGAAAATAGTAGTGACAGACCCATTCCATATTGTTTCCAGAAAAATTAAATGGGCATTTATGTGAAATCACCAAGCATTGAGTTTAGCTTGATGGGCTTATTGATCAGGCTTTCTAATCCTTTACTAGTAACTACCATACAGTCATTCTTGTGACAGATTCATAAGGATAATTTCCATGGGAGCAACACATCAAAGGGGAAGACTAGAGAGAGAAAATGTATGAATCCATGACAAGAGAAATAAATATTGGCTGAAATAATCATAAGCCTTTGTTTGTTTTTCAGAATTTGACTCCTCATTATCTTGCACTGATAAGACCAACAGCTGTGAGCAAACAGCTCACAAAATTATCCATTCCATTTGTGAAGAAATAGGTTACAAAATATCTTTTCAGATTTCTTTGAAGGCACAAACACGTTGACAAGAGATTCTCAGAGTTTGTTGTTGTGATTAAGATTTTTTTTTAGCTTCTGTGTATCTGTGTTTGTGTCTATGTCTTGGAATAAGTGTTAATTCCTGGCAGCTGCCTGGGCAAGACCCAACATCTTTCATTTATACTTAATATTTTGCATTCCCTCTCAAAGGTCCTCTGATTTTTTTTACAATAAAAGTGGTGTAAATTCAAAGACAAATCTTACATCCACATGGGACTTTTGAAATGGGAAATGGAAAAGAAACATCTTGGAAATTTTCTAAGAAAAAAAATTGTTTTGAGACATTCGGGGTAAAACCCTTGTCTTGATATTCTCATAATTTTCATTCTTCTTCTGCATGATCTCTTCCAGGACTTAACTCTTCTTTGCTCCGTTAGTTTCTATACTTAGTTACTTTGATGTAACTAAGTTTTGTTACTTGATGTATCCCGTTTTGTTACCCCAGTCCCAATTGCCCTCACTTCAGAAGTTCAGTATATGAGCTAATAATGTCAGGCAAGCCAAGAGAATTTCTCACCTCATGTATCTGCAACTGAAGTGAGAAGATGAGAGTTTATCATCTCACAATGGATGTGGATGCAAGAAAGAAAAACAATCTGTGGCAATTGTGTGATTAAGGAAGACCACTTATTTGTGGTAAAATTCCTTTTCTTCTTGTCAATAAAATGATTATTCTCATGAATGAAGCTGAAACCAAAACCTTTAATATCATCAAAACCTGAAATACGGCTTGACAGTCCTGTGATTAAAGTCTAAGAGGACACAAAAGAAACTTTCCAGAACATTCCAGCACTGAAGGTTCAGAGTCATATTTCTGCTGGATGACGCTGACATGTATTAATGGCTCTTTCTATCCAGAGATAGCACAATGGCACTTAAGATTTCTATTGAATCCCCATTTAGTTGCAAACACTTTTTTTTAAGGAAGGAGTGACTCATGGTAACATAACCTATGATGGGAAATAATATGGAAATAATGTAGATAACTTAGTGACGGTGAAACACAACCTTCCTCTGTTATTTGCCACACACCCTTCCTGTCAGGTGTAGAAAATGTAAATGGATAAATAGGCACCCCGTACAATGAATCACCATCTAGATTCTCATCTCTTTACCCTGATTTCTAAAGAATCCTTTGTCACTGCCAATAAAAGTAGTGTTGTTATAACATCTTTTTTCCCCTTGAACTGCCATCTTTCATCAAGATAACTTTGGCATCTATGTTCAGCTATATCATGGTATCTTTCTTTAAATCCTGAATGCCAAGTATTTGTACCAGGATATAAAAGCCACTGAAACTCACTCAATGATTAGTTCAATCACTGTCTCTCCCAATCTACCCTGAAAGACTGCTATTGTGAAGAGGACATGGGAGAGGTAGTATCCTATATATCCTCTTGACTGCAATAAGAAAGTCTGCAAACAAGGATAGAACTATCCTAAATATTTGATCCTTCAGCTTTCAGTCAAATAATACCGATGTGATCACTAATTCAAGAATGGTTTTTGCCATCCTATTGCAACCTCAAAACCTTGTAACAATGATCACATAGGATGAGCAGGTCAGAAGTTGAAAGATAAAAAGTTTGGCAGGCTAGCTTTTGAAGAAATCTAAACATGAGGTTGCACAAAGCTAGATCCCAGGATCACATATGGTCTCCAAATACTTTGGGTGCAGCCTCACAATATCAGCAGAATGGGGAAAATTATTATTAAATACCAACAATGCACACCTGTTAGGATCAAGGTTTATGAAAGTTTTATAGGCTGCACATCAACTGCAGAGGCACCTGCAAAACCCTGGGAAAATACATAATCATTTTAAGATGTTCCTGACAGGTGCAACACGCATACCCAGTTTTGCTTTTAATAACATTTGCCCTTCATATCTGGATCACTCAGACACTTAAAATACATAAAGAATATGAAAGAATAATCATATTAATTATATTCAATATGAATGAAGTGGAAAGTTAATTTGTGCTCCGGTACCTCCCAAGATTCTTGGCATGGTACCTAATGGTTCAGTACAGTCCTTGCTTTATTGTTTTATGGTCCTGTATCTATGTAGGTTTCTTTTAAACAGTTATTTAGAAGACTATCTGTCATGCTGGCATAAATAAGGAAGAATAAAAAGACCATTGTTCAGTCTGGAAACTTGCTGTCATGGTCACGGCAAAGAAAAGCTTGGTTTATACTTCCTTGCCACACCTAGTAAGAAGAGGTCATCCTTTCAGTCATCAGACAACTGTAGAGCAATGTGTACACAGAAGGATTCATACCTTATCTTTTCAAGCTTCCACCTTTTTTTATGGTGTCTTTGTTCTCGCTTCAAGTTAACTGTCACAAGGCTGCTTCCCCCCCCCCGCTTCCTTTTTAAAAATAATAATGATGCAACTCATTCAACTTTGAAAATCCTCAAAGACTATTTGAGAGAGAGGGCGTGGGGGAGGGAGAATCATGAAAAGACACAGCACGAATCTTCCTGTGTACTCAAAGCTATAAAACTGCTCGATGACTAAAGATACAATCTTTTCTAACAAGGTGTGTCAAGGAAGTGAGAAGCTAGAGACAAATAATCAACTGTTTAGAATGACAACTGTTTCCAAAGAAAGGGACAAATGAATGAGCTCTTAGTCTGGCTTTGTCATAGGTTGCATGCTGTCTCATGATTTGGCAAGGACAAATCACCAAGGGGGACCACCAGGAACATATTTACCTATAAAGGGAGAAAATCTTCTATTGACATAAAAAGAACTCAGGAAAGGACAATTCTATTTCCTCAATTTTCTTACCATCTTGATTCCATAGCTGTAGCAATTTTTCACTTTGCCACTTATTTCAGCTATGAGATGCAGACAGATAAAAGTTACTTAAACAGAGGAGAGTACAGAAACACAAAGAGTCTAGCTATTTCACCCACTTTCTGTATATGCTTCTTTTTCTTCTGTCAGAGTACCCTCCTTCTCTGGCTTCGTAGGCAAATAGGGCAACTGCTGAACCTACACATATTTTCCTGCACAGCTAGTTTACCATCCAGATGGCTGTCAAACTAGTAATAGCCAGACATTGGAAAAACAAAGTCTCATGCCTATTAAGAATCAATGGGCTGTCACAGTCTGACATATTTTAGTGATGGAGAAAGCTAACTCCGCAGCTTAAACTTGGTACAAAGATGGATTGGTTGATTTCTTGAAGTTCTAGTGAACTTTTTTGGAAATGACCTTGCATGGGTATCTTGGCTCAATAATTATGCTTACAGAAATATTATAATGATCAGCCCTAAGCATCTATACATTCTTTAACCACCTTTAAAAACCTCAATAGGGCAGGGAAAGTCATTTAATGATTTATTTAAGGATTTTTTTTTTCATTTCTAATGTACACTTGTTTGCTGAACATGTTACCTTTCTCCTTTGTATTCTGATTTCTTAATTGGAAAAATGTTTATTTGAAATAAAGAGACAAGAGGTATCAACAGTTATCTAGCCTGTGAATAACTAATACTGTTAGGATATAGGTTTAGCCAATACCTTAAACTAATATAACTGTAGGTTAAGACCATGTTTAACACTGCAGATATTGATGTTGGCATTCTTCCCATGCATGATACAATCCCACTCATCATCAATCTCTTTCCAAAAATCAAGTGGGACCTACTTTCACCAAAAATTGTGCACCTGTTGGTACAAACTCATAGTTTAACAGGGAGTGGGTTTCTTGCTCTCTGCTTCCTATCTGTTAAAGTAAGGGCTCACCTTTATCTTGTGTACTTAAAAGTTTTGATAAAACAGTAAATAATTAACCACTTTGTATAGATGCATATTTATCACTTGTTGATTGCAATTGCAATAGCAATTAAGTGAGAGGAAAAGAGAAAGCAATGGCTGTCTTCTATATTAATAGAAAACTCTTGATTAGTTTTCCTTGAATGATCTATTAATAAAACATTGACCAAACCCGTGCTAGCTTCTCTTTAGCACCTGAACTAGATCATGTATCTTCAGGAGACACTACAGTATGAACTTGAATGCATCAAACTGCTATTTCTGAACACACATCACAAGCTAAAATTTCCTGTCATCTCAGACAACAATCTTTTCAAATGGAAGTAGTTCTTCTGTTCAACCGCAAATCATTAAACAGATACAAAACATGCATGGGGAATTAATCTTGTGGACCATTGGATATGAAAATTCTGGATTCAAATTTCATGAGCCTTAAAGTTTGCATTAGCAACATCTTTATTTTAAATTGTATGAAAAAAAACCTTAACAGTACATAAAACATGTTTATGCAATGAAGCAAAAAACAACAACCATTTTTTAAGACTGTTCTCTGCACGTGCTATACTTTCTTCTTAAAAGTTTCTTAACTACATTATAAAAAGGGTTTAAAATGAGCAATAGGTCTTCATTTTAAGTGGCTGCAGTGCAAGGGAAGAAACCTCCAGACATTTCCCTTTCAGATCACAAAAGGAAGCATTAATCAAGAAAAGATGGGAACTTGTGACACTCAGCCACAAATGCTCAACCCAAATGGCCAGGTTTCAGTGGATCACAGAGTACAGTGACTATTCATCAAATGACCTATCATAATACACATTAAAATGTCTGGTTTAATCAGGACAGTAGCCAAAACCAATATTTTTCAGAATACACGGTACAAAAGCAATTCCCCAAAAACATTACACTGTTAAGTATTCAAAAATCTCCGATTAGGTAAAAAGGAAATTTAAGAACTTGGTATTAACAAGAACTATGCTGCTTTCTTATCATGAAAAAATATTTAAGATACAGACCAGTTTCTCAGTGAAATAGATCTGCAGAATTTCAAGTGTGTCATGATAAATACAACATAGTCTTTAAAGTTTTCTGCATGTGGTGATACATACATAGATGATCTCGACACTTGTTTATTACAAAGTTGGCCTTTGTTCTTGGTAATGATTGTGAAACAGGTCAATTTTCTAATCCATTATTACTGGTTAAAAAAAAGCATTTTATCAAAATTACTATGGCATCTGTCAACTAGGATTGCTGCTGAAACTCAATATCATACCAGTTTCATAATCTAAATTTGGAGGGAAGGTTGAAAATACTGAAAGCTATCTAAAATGATTTCTCAAAATACTGGATTTAGATCATTTTTCAATGAAACAAATTAATTCTGACTACAAATCAGGGAGATACATCCACACACACAAACACACGCACACACAATTTTTCTCAAGAATGCATTTTTAGGTTTAATTGCAATGTTCTATCTAACCAATGTATATTTAAAGGTAGATAGATAGATAGATAGATAGATAGATAGATAGATAGATAGATAGATAGATAGAGGATAGACTGACAGTCAGACGGTATTGTTTTGTAACTTTGTAATGTTCTTTTTTTAACCTGCCAAAAATATCACATTCAAGTTGTAAGAAGAGTCATGAAACATGGCAAATTCAAAAAAAATAACACCATAGAAATGGGTCTGCTCCTTTGAAGTTTAATTATTTTAATTTTTCAGGAAGCTTCCCCTGCCTTTCAAAAAAATTAGATATTAAAGACTTTCATCCATAGAAATATGCATACTCTTTAAGTATAGAACTTATAGCAAGATTTTCCAAGTGACGGGATAGTCCCCATGGTAAAATAGTGCATTAGCATCTTCAGATGTGAACTTGGTCATTTTGCATTAAACATGTCTCGATGGCAGGTTTTTCAGAAGCCTTCTGCAGGCTTCCCTCAGGAGAGCTTTTCTTAGAAAGATTGCCTAAGAGCCCACTCATTATACT
This sequence comes from Laticauda laticaudata, assembly GCA_004320025.1. Lineage (NCBI taxonomy): Eukaryota > Metazoa > Chordata > Lepidosauria > Squamata > Elapidae > Laticauda > Laticauda laticaudata. The sequence goes on from BHFT01061505.1 coordinate 12,489, forward strand.
ACTGTTGCATTTGTCTCTGAGTCCCAATTTATGGATTTTGGATTGTAGAATTAATGAAGGAAAAGCTTGCCAAACATACGCAAAACCCAAACAATTTATAAGCTCATTGAAGAATTTCTGAATGAAGGAACAAGCTAACAAATTGTAATACACTGTAACAAATTGTAATGCAACATCAAATTCTCTTAGAAACCTATTTGAGATGGCTTGTTTCACTTAAATTACAAAATGCTGGTGATGGATGAAGCATTTCAGAAAAGAAAATAACATAGCTGTTCTCTAAAAGAGAACTTAAACTGCTCCCAACAGTGCACATGCTTATGAATTAGTCCCCAATTAAGATGCATACAATATGTAAATGTTCACATTATTATTTGTGGGATTTGGTTGTATTTTTATTTTTTACTTTGTGGATGACATTATATAATACATATAATGCCATATACAACCAGTCCAGGAGTTTTAAATTTTTGGGCAAAATACAGACACAAATGGACAAATTACATTTCATTGTTATTTGATATATGATAAATTAGAAGATAAATTAAAATCCAACCCTGATTTCTAAAACACATTTCATAGGCTTAAACTGATTAACTATCATTAATGGCAGCACTTGCTTGCTATTCAGTTAACTACATGAAGTAGAAAAGTCCTAATGAAATTGGAAGAAGAGGATTTAATGCCTGACATAATGCCCAGTGATGCCATTAATACATTAGAGACTTTTAGTTTATACAGTGAAAAAGTGTTTTCCCAGGGACCATTGAAAATCCTGGAGCACTAAGCCAACTCTCTGCCTTTTAATTCAAACAAATTATGACAACTTATTTTGATCTAGATATCCTATCCCCCAAAATTAAATCTTACAGGACAACTGTGAGATTTCAAAAAAAATAGTGTTTTGCAGTTTTGCAATTTAATGAAACTTTTGTGAGAAAAAAAAAACCTCATGGACCACATAAAATAAATCAAGTTATATTTGTGAACATGGTGTTCTGAATTATATTCTGATATTGGACAAAGACAGTCTAACCTAAACTGACTTACTATTCTGTTAACTTACTTAGTGAAGCAGGGAAGCTCTCTGTGATAGAAAGAAAATCTTCAGACATTGTGCTGTTGGCATCCCTGACTGGCAGCTGTTTGAAATAAGTATGAAATGGTGTCAGGGGCATTGAAAAACTAGAAGATTAAGAATGGAAATAAAATCAGAAACAGAATAAAACACCTTGGAGGTCTTCTAATCCAGCCCCTTGCTGAAGCAGGAGATTCTATAAATAGGTATCAAAGTTATGGAAAGGAAATGCTGAAATTAAAAAAAATAAATCACTATTTCCTTAGAGAAAAGGAAAACAATAACATAACTAGTAAATAAATCACTGTGGAAATAACTGTGAGGAAAAGACAAAATTTAGGTATTTGTTTCCCCCTTAAGCATAATTTTACGCACCATTTTTGCTAATGAGGTATAATTTTGTTTTTAATTCTTTTCATGGTATTGAAGAAAAATATTAGAAAAGGCTACAATGCTGATGAACAAAGAATGAAACATGGTTCTTAGGCCTCACTATCAGTTGCTATCAGAAAATAGCATACATTTTTGCTTTTGTTTTGTTTAAAACAGACTACTTGTTATAAAATAGAGTACATGGGATACTTAACAGGAACAACAACCAAAAATGTTTAAATACAGAAATGTTAACACTTCTGTAATCCATAATAATTGTCAAGAATCAGCCAGAAAGAGGAAAAACTTTTGACAGCATCTGGGCTTGCTGCCATGAAATGGGTCCACTATTCGGGGTTGTGCAATTTACAAACTTCTGTTCTTTCAACAACTATTCAGAAAACAGAATCGATAAGTAAATATAGAGAGAGGGCAATATAGAGGAATATAAATAGGTTATTTGCATCATCTAAAAGGTGCTGGCCACTTAGAAAGGAAAATGATTCTCTAAGATTTGCCAAAGGGAAGAGAGCATTAAACAAATTGCATAGCATGAAAGCTATGAATAAAATGTTCATGATATTTTTCAATGAACAGAGAAAAGCTCTTTCAGATTCTATGCTGATTGGAGATAAGTCCTTACATGCTCATTATATACCATTAGATTAGATCAATTTGGGATCTACAGTCTATGCAAACTGATTTTTAAAGACTCTGGGAAAATAAAAATAGAAAGGTGTGTAAAGATATTGGGCAGTTTATGCTCTGTACTGTGTTAGCTTAATGAAAACTAAATAACAAGATTAACTGAAGGAAGTAAGGAATCATACTTATGTTCCGTGGCTGGAAAATCCTTGGCCACAGTTCTCTTGACAGTAGACTGTTTTAAGCTAAGGGCATTCCTGAAAATAAAGATGATAGCTTTGACAGTTTCCTTTTATTTTTCTTTAAAATTAAAATAATCTTTTTTAAAAATGTAAGAAGGAAAATGGCAGAGGGCTCTCTGGAAAACAAGGGCACATTGTTTCCCTTAAGCATTCAGTTGTGAAACAACACACTTTCCTTCATAATTCTCTCCCTCCCCATCCAAAACACTCTCTAACTGGCAACTATATAAACATACAATTGCAGACTTCATTACACTGCCTTATTCTTTGCACTTTCCTCTCATACTGCATTTGGTAAACCATGGTACTTTGGAAGGTCTTTCAGTCCAGCTAGAAGTACATGCAGGTAATCCTCTACTTACAACTATCTGTTTAGTGAGAGTTTGAAGTTACAACAGCACTGAAAAAAAGTAATCTGTGACTGTTTTTTTTACATTTATCACTGTTGAAGCATCCCCATGGTCATGTTATCAAAATTCAGGCACTGGGTATATAGTGTGTATTTATAACAGTTGGCTTGTCCTGGGGTCACGTGATCACCATTTGTAACCTTCCAAACAAGTTTCCAACAAGCAAAGTCAATGGACGGGGGGGGGGGGGG
>BHFT01061510.1:0-16309 GCA_004320025.1 Laticauda laticaudata
GAATATTGAACCTTTTCACAATATTCTAATTTTCTGAGATTGTGGATTTGGGATTTTCATGAGCTGTAAGCCATAATTATCTCAGTTATGACAAATCACGGCTTGAACTATCTTGCTTTGCATGTAATGAGTCTATCTCAAATATTAGTTTCGCGTTTTAAGTAGCATTACTGAAATAAATGAACTTTTGCACAATATTCTAATTTTTTGAGTTTCACCTATATATATATTGAAATAATTGAAATGAACTGTAAGGATGTTTTTAAATGAGATTGATATCAGTGACCAGGACTAGCCAAATGAATTAATTGCCTTTGTTTTTGCTATTTTTCTTTTGGTATTATAAATAAAACCCAGTGGAAGTTAAAAGGGGAAAATATATTGCGAAATCTGACTGAGAAGTACAATGTTATGTAGTTCTTTTTTAGGGAATTATTATTATAACTGATAAAAAAATGTATATTGGGAATTAAGATAAGGGAAATAAGGTATAGTCAAACCACTGAGTGACACTCCCAAATTAGTAAAAGGGGAGGGGAAATCCAAGTTTTATTTTGTGTGTAAAAGCTTGTATAAATCTAGAATCTGTGGAAAGAATATACGATGGAATTGCAAACCTGACAGGTAAAAGAATTAAAAGTTAACAAGTATGAAGATATTGAATTATTAGTGACTTAAATGAGAAAAGAGTATTATAGAAAAGGTCATGTTTAAAAGAAATGTTAATGCCTAAGAAATATTTGAAATAAATTTAAGATATTTTAAATGAAAGTAATATTAGTGAACAGGATTAATTTATTTGTTCCTTTACTTATATAAAAGTTGGAGAATTAAGTTAAAATGGATAAGATAGGAAGCTGAATGTAGGAAATGAATAGATAATTATTATCATGTTTGCATGTAAAAGTGGTGTTCCAGAATTATGTTGTACATCGAAAAGACCTTTTTATTTCTTTTGGAAAAATTGAATAAAATTTGTTTTAAAAAAGAAAAAAGAAGCATGTTCTGAATGTTTGAAACCCAAAGTATCTCTACTACAGATAATTCTGAACTATTTAGATCATTTAACGTCATGTAAGAATGGTTCGGCTTTCTGGAGCCAATTGGAAGGAGCAAACTAGGGAAGACTTGTGTTTTAGTTTGAAAAAATAATGAACCAAAACTTTTATTCCTTAATGTCCAAACCTCGCATTTTTAAACTGGGCCTAGAAATTTGAAACCACATGTATAATTGAGACATTACTAACATAATATGTTCTGAATTTTAGTGTGCTTACTACTCTAGCATGTATGAATTTATGACAAGGTTCAGCAGCCCATCTGCATTTGAAATACCAAAGGTCACTCTTTTGAAGACAGCAAAGTCCACATTCTGGACAGAGAATACCTCTGGTTTGAAAGAGGAGCCAAAGAGGCCATCTGTGTTAAAATTGGGCAGCTTTCTCTCAACAGAGGGGGAGGGATATAACACCACCTATCTCCTGTCTACAACACTGTCCTTTCAACAAACCCAAGAAGGTTCCATACCCATTTGCACTCTGGTTCAAGTGAACCGGAGGACACAGATAAATCCCCAAGTGGCCTCAACAACTCTTGGAGAGTTAATGATGACCATCAGAGTGTGCTAACAACAAGATGATTGCAAAGAATATACATCAGTCTATTCCCCACTCCATTCCATTCCATTCTGTTCAGTCAGTACTAAAGAAGCTTCTTGCATGAGAAGCAAAATGTTATTGAGGAAAAAACTAACAAATTCCAGTTGCCATTTTTAGATTACTCCTTTAGACTCAGGGTAAGTACAATCATTTCCAAGTTAAATTGTACAGAATCCATAACACTCTCAATTTGTAGAAATTCAAAATGTCTACAAGCACCTGCTTAAAATTTCTATCACTATCATAGCTCCAGAATAATAATTTACATACAGTGAGAAAAAAGAAATCTTACAGGAGATAAGTAGTTGGCACCTCCTTTGTTTATAGTGATATTTAATGCTTGATCGAGACGTATCCGTTCCCCACACCAGTACTGCATAGGTGGCTTAATACACCGTCCACTGCGGGTGAAACTTTTCTGACTGTCATTCTGTAAATCAATTGTTTTCATCTCCATACCTAACAAGGAAAACAAACAAACACCCACAAAAAATATTCTTCAGCAACAACAAATTTCTCTCTGTGTAACAAGGTACTTGACTGTAGTTAAAAGGACCCTTTCTTTGGAAAGAAAAGTTGAAGTAGTCCTACTGAGCATTTAATTCTCTTTAGTTAACTTTTATTAGCTTAAAATAACTGGAGTCTATAGAAGCAAGTTATTGGTAATGAAAACATTTTGGATTTTTTTTTAAAAAAAAACCAACAACTTTTAACATGAAAGGCTGTTTCCTGCCATATAACTTACCTGCATTTGAACATTAGGTTAATCGAAATATAGCTTTCACAGCCCATGAAATACATTCTCATCATATATAGAGCATAGTATTAACAGGGTTAATGGATTAATTGGGCTAATACATTCTTTCCCCATTTAGCAACCAGTCTGTTAAATTGGAAGTGAAAAGGTTACTAAAGCCCATGTCCCACTGCACCAACGGATGCAAAAAGGATGTAAAATGGACAAAAAAGCATGCCATCCGTTGGAAAACACGATGCATCTGTTCTGTACTCATTGCATATGTGTTTCATACGCTCCATCTGTCGAGGATCCGTCCACTGAGATTTCATCCGCGCAAGAAGTTTTGAGCTGCACAAAACTTTTTGAGCGGATGAACTTTCGCCTCGTACGATGTACATCCGCGACATATACGGGCAACAAACGTTCCATGTCCGTTACCATCCGTTAAACGTCCGCTGCATCCTCTCAGCATCCTCTGGCCATCCTCGCAACTCACATCCGCTCCAGCTAGAAACAGAAAGAGGGAGGGAACGAAAGATGCAGGACGTCCCACAGTGTTGGAGTAGCACTTGTGATAATAGAAAGGATGTAGCCGGATGATCTCGTATATAAAGCATTAAAACGGGCAAAATGCTTGTATATGGGGATGTATACTCCGGAATTTAGGATGTCTGCAGATGCACCTAGAGTATGTGGAAAAGACACCTAGTGGACAACGAGATATTTCCCATAAAAGGGGAGGGGAAATCACCTGGATCTATCAGTCACGCCAGCCCTGGTGTGCAGACCCTTCAGCTTGCTGCTTGCTCTTTCCACAGCATCCATTCTTCTCCACCATGGTCATCTGCACGGTCTTTGGTAGCCGCCATCACTTCAACACCAGAAACCAAGCCCTTCTTTCAGGACTGTTTCACTTTTCGTAGGAAAAAAGGGAGGCGGCCAAGAAGTGTCTGGGTCCGACGATGGATTGCGAGAAGAGCCGAGTAGGACTGTCATAAACAGCTGATGGTGGATGCAGAACGAGACACTCGTGCATTCCAGACTCAGTGAGGATGCCGCCAACCATGTTTGTACGAAGTTGTGGAGCGGCTGAAACCCAGGTTTGACGCAAGGCAAACACCAACTTCCGGCCCAGCTGGATACCTGGGCTGAAGGGTGGCACTGATCTTCCGCACCTGGCCTCTGGGACCACGTACAGGAGCATGCAGTACGGCTTTGGAGGGGTGCCACACAACAGCCATCAGGCGTTGTTGGTCCAGAGAAGTGGTCTGCCACTGCCATCTATCGAAAGAATACGTGGAAGGAGCTCCTCCAGTGTTCTCCACCACTGAGAAGGCTGAGGAAAGTTGCAGAACAGTGGCATCAGAGGTGGAACTTTCTCCACACTGTTGGAGCCATAGATGGGAAGCACGTGGCCTGCAAATCTCCAGCCAACTCAAGGGTCCAATTATTACCGACTACAAGGGCTTCTTCAGTATCATCCTCTTTGCCATGGTTGATGCTAACTACAAGTTCATGTACATCGATGCTTCAGCAACGCCAGGGTCAGCTTCAGATAGCCAGGGTATACAACGCCAGTCACCTCAAGGATGGGCTGGAACGCAACCTCATCATGGGTTTTCCAGATCTAGACCCCTTACCAAGTGACACACAAGATGTGCCCTACTTCATCGTGGGGATGACGCCTTCTCCCTCAGAACCTACCTCATGAAGCCCTACACTTCAAGATACCTCACCGGTGAAGAGAGGATCTTCAACTACAGGCTGTTCCAGGGCAAGACGGGTGGTGGAGAACGCCTTTGGCATCCTGGCCAACAGGTTCAAGTACTTCTACCACCATGCGCATCACCCAGATTGTGAGCAGCATCGTGAAGCTTGCTGCATTCCTGCACAATCTCATGCGCACGCCGCTACCCAGTGTTGCAGAACAGGCTTGTGACTGTCAACAAGGGGAATGGGGACATGGAGCCTGGTGAATGGAGGCAAGGACGAAACCTGATAGACACTGTGGATGTACAAGGCCCCAACAGAGCTTCACGTGAAGGGAAGAAGCAGCGCAACCTACTGAGACACTAGCAGCTGGGAGAGTGGACCATACAGTCCCACTATGCTTGCACTGGAGGTTTATCTATCCCAGCTATCCTTACCTATCCCACAACTATCCTTACCCATCCCACAAGCATGCAAAGGATTAACCATTTTTCAAAGTTTTCACAACACTTTATTCAGTAAAAAAAATGAACCAAGTGTGTTTAGCAAAGATAACCTTTAATTAATAACTGTTTTAAGTAAATTGTATGACATTATTAAAAAAAGCAAAATAAACCAAGTAAAGTGTCTTAAGGCAAAGATAAAAGTGAAACAGGTAACAGTTCTCTGCACTATTCCTCAGTCACTCTGAGGCATGTCCATGGTCTCAGCTGTGAAGCTGGCAGTGACTGTGAGGTGGCTGTGGCTGGACTGCTGGTCTGATGCGCCATTGGGGTGCTTGGCCCCGAGAGTACAAACAGGGATGGTGTGTTCAGGAAGCTCTCAGAGAGCTGACTCAGTCCCGTGAGGTTGAGAGCGCCCTTCATCAAGTACCTGGATTGTCAGGCACAAGACTGATGACAGATTGTCTGTGACGGGCTTAGGCTTGTGGGGTGGAGGAAGGAGGAGTGTAGTGGGGCTGTCTGGTCTGCAGCTGGGTGAGGTGTGGCATCTGTGGCGTGTGATGAACCTGGGCCTAGACTGGGAAAGGGCTGTTTCTGCTGTGGGAAGTCCTGGTAGTCATAGCCTTGGTAGGTGAGGGGATGTTGAAAGCCGTGGAAAGGTGGTGACATCGCCTGGGGTGGAGGAGCAGACCCTGGACTGGGTCGGAGCAGCTTCAGCTGGGCCTTGAGGGTTGTGCAGAAGTGCTGTGATCTTTTGCTTCATCACCTGGTATTGGGCCTCGGGCAGGTCCATGAGGGTCTGGCTCACGTAGGTGATGAAGGGCTTCCGGTCCGAGGATGGGTATGTCACTGTGGACCAGCTGAGAGAGAAGTTCTGTGCTGGTCTTGATCTCCAACAGGACAGTGTGGCTCTGGCCCTCCAGTCTGCCTCTCTGCCTGCATCCTGTGGAGCTGGGTGTGAGTGTGGGTGTGGGTTGGCTCTCTGGTGGCTTGCTGCTTCTTGCTCCATTTGTGACAGGGGATCCTCCAAGTCCTCCGGCATGGGGAGTGCAGCTGTCGGGCGGGGGTGTTCTTGCTGTGGGGCCCTCCGAAGAACACCTGCCTGGACAGGGCAGCTGTCTCTGGCTGGAAGAGGGACTGGCTGTCTGTGGGCTGTCTGAGGGAGAGGAGTGTCAGAGGGGCTGCTCCTGGTGGCAACCTTACCCTCCACGAAGCTGCACTTGCCATGACGTAACATCTCCCGGTCAGTGATCTTGACAGCGGCCTGCCCGGATTCTCTTCAGGTGTAGCTTGCCATACCAGGTGTGCATGTGCTTCCACCATCCAGGAGTACATCTGCAGTGTAGCCCAGGCTCTCTGCCTTGTTTCTCCAAGCTGCCTGCTTCTTCTTGGTGTCGCAATAGAGTCTGTGGCCTTTCTCCGAGGTACTCGTTCTCCCTCAGCCATTTCAGCACCTCCTCCTTATGGTCTTCGGAAACGGTGTACTGTTTCCTCTCTCCCTTCTCCTTCCCTGCCTCTTCCTCCCTGTCAGGGGCTTCAAGCAGCAGGGCCTTCAGGGGCTTCATCAGCAGGGCTGAAGGCCTTAGGGGCTGGTCCACCACAGCAGCAAGCAGCAAGCAGTAGCAGCTAGCAACCAGCAGCAAGAAGCACCAGCAGCACCAGCAGCCTTCAGAGGTCAGTGCCAAGAGGGTGGGATGGTGGTTCTGTCCTTCTTGCCAGGGCTGGGGAGGAGTAGGCACAGGCTTTTCTTCTTCCCTGACTGAATAACCATGGTGTTATTTGAAGATGTCTGTGGCCAGCAACATCTTTCCTCTGAATGCTGACTGCGTGCGAGCTGTATCCTTTTATATCCCGTGGAGCTGACGCAATTCATACTCCCCGCATGTGCAGTGAATGTTTTCATCTGATATATCATTCGCGTATGCATCCGCTTTGCTTCCTATAGGCGTCCGTGAGTGCATCAGCCGTCATCCGCTATGCACCCGCCCCTGTCTGCTATGTGTCCGCTTCGCTATTCTCCCCGGAACCCCTCGGGATGTGTCATCTGCTTTCACTCCGCTAGACTTCCTACGAACAACTCATTTAACATCCCCGCTACGTACTCCCCGTCCGTTCCTTTACGTCTTTTCCTTCTGTTTATGGAAATTTGGGCCACTTTTTGGAGCGGATAAAATGGATGGAGCCACGAAATTTTGCTCGTCCGCTGTGTCCTTTTTGCATACATTTTGCATCCATCGGCCAGTGGGACCTAGCCTTAAGGAAACATGACTGAGGAAGAGAAAGAAAAACACATACTACAAAGATCACTGGTTGCTACCATCTCATTTAGATAAAGTTCTCTTGTACAACTATGATTACAGCATTATTCTTATTCCACATACATTGTCATCAGGCCCAAAATCTGGTTGTAAGCGTGCACAATTTTTATTACTGTTTCCCATTGTGAACAAAAGTCAATTTTATAGGAAATTACTAGGGTTAGAAACATCATAAATACAACAGTATTTTTTTGAAAAAGACCAAAATCTTCCAAAAACAAAGGAAATAACATGCATACCATGTATTTTATTATTTTGCAGTGGTAATACATCATAAGTGGTGTTATTCATTTTATATTTTCTCTCAATATTTTGGGGCAGATCCAGTTCTTCAGAGCATTTGACTTTTTTGCTGTTACCACTGACAGGAAATGCTCTCTCTTCTTTCCTAAGATTTAAAGGTTTGCATAAGTAGTATTAATCACCTCAATCTTTTAAGCAGATTTCATATTTTCTTTAAAACATTTAAACACTGGTTGCAGTAATTATGCTGCAGTGGCAGCTCTTTTCTGAATTAGTTTGTTTAGATTGGATACAAGGAATTAAGTGAAGCCTGAGATGCCTATCCAGACCTCCACTTGTTCTAGAAGGCTGTCTTCAATAGAAGGTGGCAATTTCATTAACCCCAAGCCCTGCTTTCATCCATCTTTCCACAGAGAAACATATTTGTTTCCTAGATCTCTGCCTAAAGAAGCGAGAGAAGGCAGGAGTTTTCCAAACTTTTATTGCAAAACCAGGATACAAACTTCCCAAGTGGAGTTTTCTTTTTTAAAAACTTAACTTTAATGGAAGATTTTTAATGCAACAGTAAAATAATTCACATCTAAGAAAAAAAGAAAGAAAAATGGTTAATATGGAAAAAAGAGAGGAAAGGAAAAAGGAAAAAAAGTATAAGGTGGCTTGGTTTTGCTTTTATTTCAAAGAGACAAGATAACCAGTCTTTCCATTGAGGCATTATTGATGTCAATTTGAGAAACTGTCAGTAGAAATACCCTAGAAATTTACTCAACATAATAAAGAGGATAAAATTCGTACAAACTTTTTAAGTTACAGACTTAATGGCATCATACTAGTGTCAGAAGCACTGAAGCGCTTTGGGATTGAAAGGGTTAGCCAGTGATATCACCATTGCCCGGGGGACATCCACTTGGCGGCTCCTTTCATGTCCCCAGCAGAAGCTGAAGTGAAGGTCAGGAGCTCATCCCACCTCACAGCAACACCTTGGGTTTCAAACATGGGCTTGCTAACCTTCAATCCAACACTCTAACTACGCGACCTATCATACAGACTAAATATAACAGTATAAATAAATGTAGCATAGATTTCAGTTTTTCTTAAATATTTTGAAGATTCAAAAATTCTTACCAACAATCCCAGCTATCACATAAACATTCTCAGTGACACTGACCTTTTCATATAACGAAGCAAATCATCAACAAGCATTTTCCAATTTTTTGGTATTCCTGTCCCAAACCTCTTTATGAATGTAGGTGGTATTCCTGTTTGAAACAAAGGTATAGCCTTTGGACAGTTGTTATGTTTTAGAAGGGTGCTTCTTATACCCAATTTTCAAACCTTTGGAGATCAAACAGGAATAATCTTACAGGATGACAGAATTTTAGGAAAATCCCAATATCTTAAATCTGTATTACACCCTCTCTTTGTGATGCTTACCTTTATGTTTATGCAAATGTTATCTTGGAAACTTCTAGATTGAAAAAAGTTATGCATTGTAGAAATTATGACATGTAAAGATTCTATACAAGCTGATGCTATCGCACAATCAGCATGAAATTAAATTGAAAAAGAAAGCAAATTTTGAGAGGGAGGGAACATATAAACATGAAAAGTAGCTTCGATCATATTGGGCAAAATGCATAAATAAAATGCTACCTTTTATGAGTGTTTCAATATCCATCATCATTTCCAGTCACATTAAGCAAATTTAGTGATATATTAAAAATATTGTCCTTCCTGCAAACACTGTTACTTATTCGAGATATCATTTGAAACAAATTAATATTTAGCAATGTGGTATAGTTTTAAATCTTATATGACAAGCACAGATCAGATATGTGTTTCTGAATGCATATCTGAATGCAGATATGATTTCACTGAATACCAGAAGGAAACTAGAAATAATAAAGTAGCTGTATTCACCTTTTATATGTGTTAACCTATTTCAGTCTGGGCAGGTGCCTCATAGCTCCAAATGTAGGACAATGTAGAACTTACTAGTTGAGTTCTTAATAATTAATAATAATTAATTATAATAATAATTATTATTTAATTACTTAATAATAATTACTAGGGACTGACAGTTTGGGTAATAGGTCAGCATGAACAGTTGGAAAAGAAGCAGCAAGACAGAAGCCATTTTTCACAAGCTTATAAAATTTTTGATAAACTTATAAAAATTCCAGGTTGCCACTATGGTTTAACTTTTCTCTTACCTTCTTTCTTCATGTTAACTGCATCAATATGCCCATCTAATATGTAGGTATTTCCTGTCAAGGTTTTGACTTGATTATGTGCAATGCGTTCTACAATTGCATTGCTATGCCAGAAGACATTATCCATATCTCTAAAATAAAAAGGATGTAGTATCATAATTGGAAAATAATTAATCTCACCATTATACTTCCTTAGGATCCCAGCTCGAAAAGTAATGTGAGCCCATTATAATTTCTTTCTCCCATTTTCCAATGTATGTGTTTTATAATGTGAATTGTGTATCTTACTATATACATAAGACAGACTTGTCAAGTATTTTGCTTATGAAGAAATATTTGCAGGCATTTTTTTGAATTTGTTATAAAGGACTTAAAGCCTTTGTTAATGGTTCTATTTAATTGGCACAAGATGGACCAGACTGAATAAATTTTGATAAACACACAAGTCTGTTCAAGATGTAGGTAATATCTAGAATATATTCAATTTATTCTTGGGAACTTAAATTGTAAGGCACATTATGTGTCCAAGATTGAACAGAAACATAGACTGAAAATAAAACAAATACATGAGGAAATTTAGTTAATAATTACAGCCAATCAATCATTTACATTACAATTTCCAGCAAAACTTATCACAATTTAGTACCTAAGCCCCATCGTTTTAGTTTTACAAAGTGTAGGCTGCAAAGGAAAAGAGTGAGCGGGGAACGGGATATCAATATATATTTTTTAAAAATAACATGGGAGAGGAGATAACTGTCATCCACAATATAGGTAATCTCTGGGTTATGAGCATTCCCTTTGGAAATATTCGAAGTTATGCAATAAGCACTCCCTAGCGTTTACGAACAAGTCCAACACCACGGATCTTACAACAACGTGGCAGTTGTTCGCCTTTATGAACAATAGCTCTGCAACATTTGTCCTGCACGTTGCTGGCCAAAATGGCAGTTTGGAAAGGAGGTTCCACCCCAACCTTCAGGCTTCCTCCAGCACGTTGCAGGCCAAAATGGAGCTTCTGAGGAACGGACATGCTGTGGGAGGCCTCTGAAGGCCTTAAATGGACACATGGCTGAGAGGCTGGATACGAGACTGCTTGCTAGATCTTCATATGGTTAAGTGACCCAGCACAACAGGTTGGGTGGGGAGGGGAACAATTGTGGGGAGCATGAGGTATTTCAGTGGGTTGGGGAGGCCTTGGATGGTCTTAGGCAGGTGGTCTGTTCCATCAGTAGACCCCCCCCCATGGCCTTCTCCATCCTGAAATATCTCATATGCACTTAACGAGCCTCACATTCGATTAGCGAATGTGTGGGCGAAAGGAGGGAGTGTTCCCATTCAAGGCACAAGATTCACTCCCACGAATCCTTGAGTTACAAATGGAATGGGCAGGCTCCATTACATTCGTAACTCGAGGACTACCTGTATTATTGGAAAATAGGATCAAGGAATCAATCTAAACTCAACTTTTCATTCTTACAAAGCTGTCCATTGCTAAATTTATGGCAAAACAACTGCTCCACTTAAGTTTGCTTATTTTGCTTTCCTTTGTTTTTTGCTTGAGAGATTGTCTGTATTTATAATTTTTCTTTTAAATTGCTCTACGCTCCTAAGGGATAAACTTCAAGCTTATGGAAATAAATCAAACCAAATAATTAAATACTGATACTAACTCAGTACAAGACTAATGTAAGGACCATCCTTGACAGTGATTAAAATCCATTTAGACATATTTGAAGAAAGCTGAAAAGCAGTCACTTGCCTCCGTATTCCTTCCAGACACACAGCAGTATTGTCATTGATCACTCTGATTCTCCATTCATTGATACATATCATCTGTTTTTCCTTTGAGAAATAAATTAGGAAAAAAAAGGAATATAATTTTTGCCATAATTATTGGTTTGTACCTGACTGCAAAATCATATAATGTATATCAGCAGTTCAATGATATTCTTGGATTCATACTTCTGCTTTATATTTGTGATCACTACTTAAATTCAAATTGTGCGCATGTTTTGTGATTTGAACCTAAATATTAAGTTTTTTCTTCTGAATTTACGAAAAAAATAACTTTCGAAGCTAGTGTGGTAATGTACCCTTCCTATCATGGATACGTTATACCATTCAAGCAAATATTTGTCAAGATTGATATGCACACCATGGGTTCCTTTTATGTATCTTGTTAGCATTATAAACAGTCCCAAAATAGGGACTGAATCCAGGAGAATCTTGAAGTTCATAGATGTATTTTTTTCTGAAATTCTAAGTTTCTGAAATTATTCTGAGATTCTAAAAGAAATGGAAATTCCGTTATATTACAAAAATTTTAAAAAACAATGTTATTTTTTTAAATAAAAGTTGCAGGGACATAGCATGCCTCTGGTTCATTTATTGGATCTTTGATCTTCACAGTGGTATAAACAAATACTTGCCTCCTTTAAGGCCCTGTCACACTGCCCAACGGATGCAAAACGTTTGTAAAAAGGACACAGCGGACGAGAAAAATGTTTGTTCCATCCGTTGTTATCCGCTCTCAAAAGGGGCAAAAATTTGCATAAACAGAGCGGATAACACGGAAAGGAACGGACGGGGGGAGGACCAGAGTGGATGGAAAGCGGATGCGGAACAAGAAGCAACCTTCTGCATCTTCTAGGCATCCTCTAGACATCCTTAATATCTGATAGGTCCCCTCTGCGAACGTTTTTTGTTTTAAATGCTTTCTTTGCGTGCTGCATCTGCTTTCATCCTTTCTCCGTCCATGCTACTAACAATGCGCGTCCGTTCCGCATCCGTTCCGCTTCCTCCTGCGTCCCGTGTTTACCGCTGGAGCGGATTCGAGTTCCGCGGATGCGCAGCGGATATAGCGGATGCGTAACGGATGACAACGGATGCAGAACGGATGTCCCCCGTATGCCTAGCGGATGGCAGAACGACGCGTTTGATACATTTTCCGCTCAAAAGTTTTGAGCAGCTCAAAACCTTTTGAGCAGATGAAATGTCAATAGACGGATGCTGGGCGGATAGAGAGGAAGCAAAACGGAGGCAGTGAGTAACAAACGGAAAAGCATCGCGTTAATCCAACGGATGGTAAGTGTTTTTCTCCGTTTTACATCCTCTTTCCATCCATTGCTGCAGTGTGACAGGGGCTTTAGGGAGATGAGGAGTAGATTTTAGGGGTCTATTAATACAAAATATAAATAAATACATGTAAATAAGATGCTAGTAGTTTCTAGAATTTTTCTAAAAGTATAATTATTAAAAGAGAGAGCTTTTTTCAGATTTATGGCACTTCAAAACTATTCTTCCACAAAAATATCATCTAAAAGAGCAATATGAAAATAAATGATAAGCTAAATTAAGCTGCAATTAGGGCTGAGAATGTAATCTATTGGCCCCAGCTGCCAGATGATGCTAAGAAAAGCAGCTTTTTTGTAATAGCAAAACAGCTACTTACTCATTTGCTTCAACACTCAAAAATACCTTTTTGAAACAGAACCTGAAGCTTTGTGCAAGTCTATTTATTTCTATTTTTCAATGAAATAGCCAACAGAAAATATCCTGGTGAACTACTTATGATCCATACTGATTACCCATTCTGATGTAGTAGAAAAAACATTTGTAACACAAGAAATGATACTTGTGGTATCCCCTTTAGTTATGTTTGTGATTGACTAATGGCTGGTGTGCATTGTTTTTCCAGCCAGACAGGATAAAAATGGATAAAATAAAAGATTCTACCTTTTCAGTTGTTCCTGTGTCAGGTTCATCCAAGGGCACTTTGGTAACAGGCTGTAGTTTCCTTGGTATATGGACTTTTGGAGTATCAAAAATTGTATCACACAGGTGTTGGGAAGGTTTTTGTGGCGAAACATTTAAATTTTCTCCCGCTTTATAGCCATATATATTTTTGGATTGAGTCACCACTGCTTTTTCTTGAGGAATTTTTCCAGATGTTCTTTCCTTCAAGAATTCTCTAGATTTAACATGATCATCACTCATAATCACAGGATTAGATATTATTGTAAAAGTCTCACTGGCCAATTCAGCAGTTTCCACAATAATCTTCTCTTTCTGGCTAACAGTAGTACTTAGGTATTCTTCATTAAATTTATTAAAAAAATTTGTTGGTCGGGATGTGATTAACGGGTGCTTTGCTATAGGTAAAGGAGAGACATTTTAAATTTAACACAGTGAAACATCTCCTACAGGAAATATTCTCTTGAAAACTATTGTTTCAGAATGAGTTGTTATGCCTAAATCATTTTTTTCCTCAGTCATGCTAACTTCTTAGACTTAAGACAATAGCTTTTTCTCAATAACAAGAAAAAGACAGAACTCTTTTCATTAAGTTTTATGGATAGCCAACTAGATTAGTCTGATGGAAGACTAATTTTATACATGGTAACTGCAACATAATTATTATGTGCAGAGACGGAGACATACTGAAGCTCCCAAAATTGTGAAATGGATTGTAAAGATGACAGAAATGGGACAAATGGCAAATCCAAGTTATTTGGTAAAAGACACAATTACTTTTTATGGAGATTTTACTGAAAATAGAAAAAAGCGAAGTGTAACAATTTGAAAAATGATTAAATAAGGAGTTGAAGAGATCTCTGTAATATCAAGAGGGAGGAATGATAATGAGTTTGTTTATAACCGTTATAAAAACTGCAAGTTACTTACTGTTTTGATTATTTATTTAACTATTTTTTCTTCTTAATTGTTTTTTACATGTATCTTTTACTTATGTAAAAGTCTTAATAAAATGATGATGATATAGTTCGATAGCTATTGTGTATGTGTTAATGTGTGTGTGTATCAATAACAAAGAGCTTGCTGAATGGTGCACATTCTATTTGATGACTATTTCTGTTTAAATTTAACCTATTTATTTGCCACCTATCTCACTGACAAGCAACCCTGGGTGGCTTACGAACATAAAAAGGGGTACAAAACATGGAAATTGAAATAAATAAAAATGAAATAAGTTAAAAATCAGAACCAGAATACTATGGTGCAAAGGTTTGAAAAAAACTAAAGGCAAATGATGAGTAAACAAATAAAAGCAAGTACAAATTATTTGGCAGTTTGCTAGGTCAGTTATTATAAACAGAATGTTACATCTTTTACAAGAAAATTACAAAGTGACCACAAGTTTGCAGGTAGAAAAATTGAAGACAGAATTTCAAGACAAAAATATATGCAAACCTTCGCATCCCCCAAGAAAAATATTACCTTTCTGCAACCAATTTTCCTGCAACCTCTGTTTTACACGGGAGAAAAACTTGTTGGGGGATTCCAAAAATGGAGGACTTATTACTGTAGTACATATATTTTTGTTCACCGCAGGAAAATCTTTCATTGAAACTGAAAGGAAAAAACCCATTCAATGGATATTTGGAAAATTGAAAAATATTTGCATGGCAATATACAATGCAACTAATCCAATAGACAAGTGTTATCACTGAGAAAGTCCAGATGTGCTTCTATAAGTTAAGGGCCTGTCACATAGGCCGACGGATGCAAAACGTATGTAAAAAGGACACAGCGGATGAGAAAATGTTCCATTCCGTTGTTATCTCGCTCTCAAAAGTGCCCCAAATTTGCATAAGCAGAGCGGACAAACAACGGAAAGGAAGGGACAGGGAGAGGATGTAGTGAGGATGTAAAGCGGATGCTCCACGGAAGCCTAGCGGATGACACCATCCGCAGGGTTCGCGGGGGAAGCACAGCGAAGCGGACGCGCAGCGGAAGGAACGGCTGCAGAGTGGATGAGTAACGCGAGATGGCGGATGAATCACGGATGCATTACGGATGCCTAGCGGATGCAAAGCGTTCACTGCGCATGCGGGGAGGATGCATTGCGTCAGCCCTCGCGGATATAAAGGGATGCAGCTCGCAGACAAGTCACCATTCAGAGGAAAGACCTGCTGCCAGACACATCTCCAGCCAACAACCAAGGGGAAGAAGAGGAAGCCTGTGCCATCTGCTGCCAGCCCTGACAAGAAGGACAGGGCCACCATGCCACCCCCTGGCCCTGACTCTGCTTCTACTGGGGCTTCTGCCTGCTCGGGCTGACTCTTCTGGTGCTGGTGCTTCTGCTGGCGCTGCTCCTGGTGCTGGTGCTTCTACTGGTGCTTACTCTGCTGGCGCTGATCCTGGTCCTGCTGGTGCTACTGGTGCTAAACTCTGCTGCGGCTGATACTGGTTCTGCTGGTGCTGCTGGTCTGCTTTTTGCTGCTACTGTTGTTGTTGCTGCTGCTTCTGGTGGGGTGGAGCAGCCCTAGAACCTCAAACCCTCTGAGAGGGCCCAGATGGCCCTGCCAGAGGAGGAAGAGGCATACGCAGCGAGAACGGGAGAGGAGCCAATACTCCCATTGAAGAGGAACATGAGGATGAGGTGTTCGAATGTCTGAGGGAGAAAAGTACCTATGGCGGAAGGGACACAGGCTCTATCGAGACACCAAGAGAGAAGCAGGCTGCTTGGAGAGAGAAGGCGGAGAGCCTGGGCTACACTTCGGAGGTGCTCCTCGGCTGGTGGAAGCACATGCACACCTTGTACGGGAAGAAACTGCACCTCAAGAAATCTGGCAGGCACAGTCAAGCTCACCGACCGGGAGACCAACGTGATGGCCAAGTGCAGCTTCTTGGAGGGTGAGATCCGCCACCGAGGAGCAGCCCCTCTGACAGCCCTCTCTCTCAGGCAGCCCACAGAGAGCCAGTCCTCTTCTGGCCAAGAGCCAGCTCCTGTGTCCAGGCAGGTGTCTGTGGAGCGAACCACGATGGAGAACCCCCCGACAGCTGCACTCTCCATGGCGGAGCACAAGGAGGACCCCTGACGCAGTGGGAGCAAGAGAGGGCACGTTCCACCAGAGACCAACCGACATCCACCCCCAGCTTCACCTCCACAGAAAGCAGGCAGAGAGCCAGACCGGAGGGGCAGAGCCACACTGTCCTGCTGGAGATCAGGGACACCATCAAAAGC
>BHFT01061514.1:0-27082 GCA_004320025.1 Laticauda laticaudata
CAATCGATATACGACTCCCAATCCTCCTCATCAGGATTGAATGGTGCGGGCGGCACGTTGTTACCGGCCATCTCTTTCGCTCAGTTCAGAATCGCCGCGTGCTTCGGTCTCACTCTTCTACGACAATCCCATCCTCGTCACCAGTGTTCCGTCTGGAAAGAAGTGCGCGAGACCGGCTTCCAACAAAAAGTCTTTATTTACACTCATTAAGCAATGGTAACGGAACAAGAGCCCAAGCCGCAGCAGCCCTTTATATAGTGGCTTGCCCGTGGCTTGTGGTCAATGACACCACTTTAAGTGTTTCCACAGCCTGGCAGGCTAATCAGATTGGTTCTCTAATGGCCAATCCGAGAATGGCCTTTTCGTCCAATCAGAATAGAGAACTTGGAGCCTACAAATTCCATACATAACAAAAGTATTAAAATAACATGATCCCTCCTTTCTCCCCCTCTTCCAACCATGAATGTATATTAGAGGAAAACACTACCATGTCACTAACTTAAATGGAAGATATAACCAGACATGTCTTTTATTATCTTTGGTTCAGGTAATCCATATCTGTGACCCTGTGGAACCTTTCAATTAAATTTTGATAGCCTTCAGTATATATCACCACAATGTTATATACGTGGAGTCTTTGATCCTCTCTGAGTTTGGTTGTTTGCTGGCAGATGTTTCATTACTGTAAGAATTTTGTTTCATCATAACCGCCATATCTATAACCCAACCAGGAGTCTTGGCTAGGCAGATTTCAGAAAAGCAAGCCCCTCTTCAGAATCTAACCAGATGCATGCCAGATTCATTGTCTCATCCACAATCAGATCGAATCACAATCAGATGATAGGAGTTTTATTACAAACCAACCTGGCATTGATTAGCAGCATCCAGAATCTGAAGGTCCCCTGAAAGCTGAATTTCAAGGAGCTGAAAGGTGAACCTATTACAAGACAATGTTCTCACAGTCTCTAAGAGTGGCACCCTCCTTGTCTGCCACCATATTTCATCATGCCTAACTACCATCATATATTTTAGCCTACCTCCAATCCCCAAACAGTAGGCCCATCCCCATTTCCCATACCTCAGTCTTCTGACCTGGGAACAAACAACTCTTCTCAGCAGATGTCTTTGGAAAGGTCCAGAGGTGGAATTTAGCAGGTTCTGACCAGTTCTGGAGAACTGACAGAGGAAATTTTGATTAGTTCAGAGAACCGGCAAATACCACCTCTGGCTGGCCCCACCTCCATCTATTCTCTGCCTCCCAAGTCCCAGCTGATCGGTTAGGTCTTCTTTTGTTGCCCTGCACAGGAGAATGGAGCTGGAAAGCAGGTTAGTGGTGGGAAGGGAATGGGATTTTGCAGTCACCTTCCCTGGAGTGGGGAGGGAATTTTACAGAATCCTTCCCCTGCCATGCCCACCCAGCCACACCATGCCCACCCAGCCACGCCCACAGAATTGGTAGTAAAAAAATTGACTCTCTCCACTGGAAAGGTCATACAGGTACTCCTCAACTCCTCAACTTATAACCATTCATTTAGTGACTGTTCAAAGTTACAACAGCACTTTACAGTAAAAGCAACTTATGACCATTTTTCACACTTACAACTATTGCAGCATCCTCATGATCACATGATCAAAATTCAGCCACTTGGCAAATGGTTTATATTTATGACAGTTGCAGTATCTTGGGGTCGTGTGAATCCCTTTTGTGACCTTCTGACAAAGAGAAACCAGATTCACTTAACAACCATAATACTGCTTAACAGTTATGGCGATTCACTTAACAAGTCTGGCAAAAAGGTCATAAAATGGGACAAAACTCATTTAATTACAGTCTTACTTAGCAACAGAAATGTTGGACTTCATTGTGGCTGTAAATCGAGGATTTCCTGTACTTGCTTTCACTTTTATTTTTTGCTTCAAATCTTTCCATTTGCTGTTTAGTGGTCATCTATGTCTTTTCTTGCTCTTTCAGCCAAGGATGTGCTTGTTATGCCCGGGTATTAGTAAGTAGGTAGCAAACGTTAGTTTCTGCTTAGTCTCTTTCTTACGTACCTTAGTCACCCTCTGCAGTCTTGGATCCCACCTCAGCCCTAGATGCTATCATTTATATCAGCAGTGTCCAACCTTTTGGGCACCAGGAACTGGTTCTGTGGAGAGAGGTTTTTCCACGGACTGGAGGGAATGAGATTTCATGTGCTGCCTGCATCATGTGGATGGAGCTTTCCTTGTTTGTGCAGATCGGTTTCTGGCATGTCATAGACCAATGCCAGACCACAGACCAGAGGTTGGGGAGCCTTGATTTATACCACTTTTGAAAGTTCTTTGCTTTTCGAAAGCTGATCTCTCATGATAAATTGTCCTTCCTCTTTCAACGTGCAAAAGAAAAAATAAAAAAGACCAAGGCAAAAAAGGATGAAATGGCTGTCCGCAAAGTTGGAAGGAAAAATATCTGATGAATAGAAATGAGGCAGAAAATCATTTATCTCATATTTGAATGCAAGCTTATCTAATTTTACTTCTTCTTTTTTTTTGAGCCAATACAGAAACTTCAATTATCCACTGAAATCCAGGCATCTCCAAATTTTATTATGTAAGTCACCAATTATATATCAAGTCTACACAAAAAATGCATATATTCATGAACACCATGAACAAAAATGCATTATATAGAGAAAATTAACTGCAAATACAGTGCTCATCAGGCAAAATTGCAAGCAAACTGTTTAAGAAATATGCAGGAAAAGTATATAATGTATGCAGGATCTGAAGGAAACATACAGGCTTTAACAAGCAGCCGTACTAAATTCTAAGCAGGAAATGATGTAACAACAAAAGAAATAAGAAGAATATAGAACGTGTTTGTCAAGGAATCATGAAACTGGAGGAAGAGTCAATAATAAAATCAGTATTTTCTTGCATACCATAATATTCAAAATTTAGTGTGAACTTTTTTTCTCAAATAATAAATAGTGGAATAATTTTTTTTTTAAAATTAGCAGAGCTAACAGAACTCAAAGATGGTTATTATGCCGATCCCATTTCATGAGTCCCCAAATCGGATGGATTAAAAAAAACAGGCAATGAGCTGAGTGATCAGGGAGATTTTAACAATTCTGTTAGGGTTTTTTTATATATATAAAGCTAGGCATGATGGTTTCCCATGTTAGATGCTCTATCCCAGTAGGCTTAGAAAAAAGAAGCAGAAACTTTTCAGAAAAGCATCCCAAAGTTTTGCACTTCTCAGAAACCCAGAATGCTTTCTTAATAATGTGCTGAACTCCACCTTACAGTATTCTGTATTCCAGTGGTCCATGATAGTTACCTTCTCATTGGTCCTCTTGACCCCTGCAATGCTTTGGAATCATTTCTTAAAGGTACAGAGATTAATAAGCTCCTTTCTTCTGGGAGACAGGCAGTGCTGACGTTTTTTCCCAGAGAGATTTCAGGAAAACAAGTGGCCAAGATCTCTCTAAGCTTCTTTCTATTCCATAGCAGATATGAATTTTCATTATAGTTTTATGCTATTTTACGATTTTATATCTATTTTTGTTTTTATTTGCTGTGAGCTGCCCTGGAGCACTTTTAGAACAGGAATGGCAGGAGATAACATTTGAAATAAATGGAATAAAATCAGCACCCTGCTCCCCCGCCATCCAGTTCTCTGCAGCAAACAACCCCTTTCCAAGGACATTGAGCAGAAAACTTACTTTAAAATAAAAGAAGTTAGAAGTCTAGCCTCTGTCTAGGAAACAGGAATAGATAATGCAAGCTTAATGTTTCAGTCTGCATTATCTGAGCAGTGAAATAGATCCACCAGTCATGATCCCTTGGCCAAATGTAGAATCATGTCAACCTCAGAATAGACATAATCATTCCAGTTTTCACTTGATAATTGCTTAGATATGGAACTGGGAGAAGGAATTCCACTCAGAAAAAGCTTAGTTACATCAGCCATTAGGAGCCCAACTTCTACTATTCTATCCTGAGTCATGGAAGCCATAAACAGTGGGAACTGGGTGGCAACAGGAACTTTAGACTTGTCTTATTCTGAATAAAATCAAGAATCCATCTAGTGCTGTATTGTCAATTGGTAGAGGATCTCCAGTCTCTGACATTCTCTAGCTGTTCTTGGAATGGCCAAAGACTGAACCCTGAATCAAAGACCTATAAAGAAACCCTAACCCTAACCCAGCAACTTCAACATTAGCCTTAATACTCAGGCACTCTCACCCTCAACCTATTCAATGTCCTCCAAGTAACATAAGGGGAGATCAAATCCCCTCAGCCATGTTCTCTTCTGGGATTATTCCTTGTTCCATAAATGCCCTTCTTTTGAAAGCACCAAAGAGAGGTTTTTACTTAGCTGCTCTTCTTGAGGAGCAGAATTATGACTATCAAAGGAAATCTGCAGGAACACCTTCTATATAGGCTGTGAGACCAAAATACCTGTTGTCTTAGGCATTAAGTCAATGTCCCATAGTGAAAGACTTAACTTTTTGTCTTTTTGGTCAGGAAAGAACAAAACTAAGGAATATATGTATATATTTGCCATAAGGGGAATATACCTTTGTGAGGGAACAAAGCATATTAATAAAATTAAGTATAAAATAGAATGCATTAAATTAAATCACTACTTTTGGACCAGGGTTGTGTTAAATTGATCTCTTGAAAGAGAATTTTATAAATTTATAAATTTTAAATGATGTTAAAAATAAGAGGCATATGCAGACCACAAGACTGAAATAGATCCAGAGTTCTACATGTCAGTCACTTTGTTCCAGGCCAAGCCACAAAATATTGGATCCAATCTGATGCTCCATCATGAAACTTTGGTCCTCTCATTGTCTAACATTGAAAAACCACAAGCAGTGATAACTTTTGCTCATTTGTCTATCAAAAAAGGACAAAATGTGTAGGTACAATAGATCTTTATGATGAAAACAAGTCTGTCTAATGTCATTTAAATTGATTCAGGCAGTCTGAGCTGTGTTTCTTTACTATTTTTTAAAAATGTACTTTTATTGGCTGGGGAACAACATTTGATGAAAATTGCAGTGACAGTAGCCCCTACAGTATGAAATACCCATGCCAAATTTCAGACAAGTTTCAAATTTTATGTGCAAAGGAATGTTCATAATAGATTATGATGCTCTGTAAAATTCTTCCCCAGCTTGCTCTTCTTTGGATATTCTGAGACTGTATTTCCTCAAATTCCCAATCATCTGAGCCAAATTGGTTGGAAACTCTGGGAGTTGCATTCTCAACTAATGCTGTAACTAACATTTCATCTTCTTCAATTTCATCCTGTTCATAACGAAGGTAGGGCAAATTTGGAATGAATGGAGAGCAGTGACACATAACTAATTGGTTGGTTGTACAGAAATCCAGTAGAAATTGATAGTATAGTCAGCCAGATTATTTTATCAACCTATCAAGTGTTGGTATTGAAGATAAGAGATAACAGGTAATCAGAATTGGAAGGGACCTTATAGGTCATCTAGCCCAAGCAGGAGACCCTACACCATTTATGACAAATGGCACACCAATCTCTTCTTGAAAGTCTCAAGTGATGGCGCTTCCAAAACTTCAGAGGGCAAGCTGTTCCATTGGTTGATTTTTCTCACTGTCAGAAAGTTTCTCTTTATTTCCAGGTTAAATCTCTCCTTGTTCAGTTTCCATCCATTATTCCTTGTCTGGCCTGTAGGCTATTTAGAAAATAGCTTGACCCCTTCCTCTCTGTGGCAGGCCCTCAAATATTGGAACACCGCTATCATGTCTCCCCTGGTCCTTCTCTTTACTAGACTAGCCATGCCCAGATCCTGCAACTGTACTTCATATGTTTTAGTCTCCAGTCCCCTAATCATTCTGATTGCTCTTCTCTGTACTTTTTCTCGACTCTCAATATCTTTTTTATAATGTGATGAACAAAACTGGATGCAGTACTCTAGGTGTGGTCTTACTAAGGATTTATAGAGTGGTACTGATCTTGATTGTATCCCTTTGTTAATGCAACTTAGGATTGTGTTAGCTTTTTTGGTTACTGCTGCATACTGTTGGCTCATATTTAGCTGGTTGTCCACTAAGACTCCAAGATGCCTCTCACAGTTACTGATTTTGAGCCTGGTTTCACCCAGTCTATATGTGTACTTTTGGTTTTTCTTGACTAAGGACTTTTCTCTACATTGAATTTCATTTTGTTTGATACGGCCAAGTGTTCTAGTCTGTCAAGATCCATCTGGATCTTGAGCCTATCTTCTTGGGTGTTAGCTTAGTATCATCTGCAAATTTAGTAAGTTCCCCTTCTATTCCCTCATCTAAGACATTAATGAAGATATTGAAGAGTACTGGGCCTAAGACAGAACCTTGTGGCACTCCACTGCTTACTTCCCTCCATGGAAGTAACCATGGATGGACTTACAGGGGCAGCACAATGTGCAACATGTTCACATTGGTGCAATATAATATAATTATGCACATATATGTGTAGAAGATTGTGTGTTTGTTAGTATGATTTACTGCGTTCGGGATTTTTTGTTTTTTCCACTGTGAGTTATTGAGATGTATTTATGTTGGGGGGGCGCATTAAGGGAGGCTCCTCCAATCTCATTGTACACATGTTGTGCACTGACAATAAAGGTTTGAATTAAGACACTAATTGCCGCATACATGGAAAATTAGGATAAAATGACTGTGATCACCATAACAAAAAAAGTGGGGATAGAACTACGGTACATTCCTGTCCTGAACACTAATTCTTTCTGTTTCAGCAGATGAGGACAAATTTTGTCCTTACTCTAACAATTTTTCAAAAAACATCTCAATAAACCAGACTCCACTGAAACTAACAGCTTTTTAAGGAGAACAACTATGAAAAAGGGAAGAGAATATGATGGCTTTTTGCATTCTCCCCCGTTCCAAAAATTGTTGAAAAGATATTGGACGATGTAGAAATCCTAGACTGACTAAGAGAATTATCTAGGCCGAATACCAAAGGGTAATAGCTAAGTGCTTGTCACTCTGATTGACAGGACACCGGAGAAAGATAATATGTGTTACATTCCTGATATCTGGTTTGCCTGGGTTGCACAAATTATGCATACAACAAACAGCAGAGCAAATGTAGAGAACGTTTTTGTATAATATAAAGACATTAACTTTTTGCTTTATATATGTTTCTCCTTTTATTTCATACAAACTTACTACATGGTAAAAAATTACTAGACTGAAAACCCTGGATTTAATATGGATTGGATTAGATTGGATTGGATTGGATTGGATTGGATTGGATTGGATTGGACAGCTTGCCTTCAGAAATCATTGGATGTTTTTAAGAAGAGACTAGATGGTCACTTGTCTGAAATGGTATAGGTTCTCCTGTTGGAGCAGGACGCTGGACTAGAATGCCTAAAAGATCCCTCTATTCTATTCTGTTCTATCCTGATGCTCCACTTGTCTACCCAATCACATTATTTGATACTCCTATGTTGGTGGTTGCTGTTTATACAATCAACTTTAGTTTTCAGTACAACTAAGAATCATTTAGATATGCTGGCTGCCAAATAAATCAGCATTATGGAATTGAATTTTTCAAAAGCTGAATGCTATGGGAAAGTGACCAGTGTCCTGGCAAGATCAGTCACCATGTCCCTGCCAAAAATGAAAAATGTGTTTTATATTATCAGACAGACAGCTATTGGATTTCTGGTCCAGGAAAGCATTTCAGTAAAATCTTTTCTAATCTCGTTAAGTGATGCCTCAGCAGTCTCCTGCTTTTGAAACAACTTCTAAATGACAACACGAAGAGAATGCGGGGAAAGTCTAAGAAAGCTCTTAGTTGATTAAGGGAGAAAAATATGTGCTATCTTTCAAGAAAAAGAAGGGGAACAAACAATTCCAGACCACTTGCAAAAATTAAAATTGAAAAACTTCATAACTTCCAAGAAAGCTAAAACAAATTAGTGCTTGAGTCTTAAACTAATCCATTGTGGATTTGTTTCTTTGTCAATGCATTAAATATGAGGGCTTTGTGGTGCTCCAGATTTGGAAGCAGAAAGGTCTCTTGGAGAGTGTACAGATGTGCATATCGCATATATCTGCAACTTCTTAAAAGAAAGGTGCCATTTCCTGAAGTGGTGCTACAGGTGCAGCAGTGAGCCACATGGTCCCTGGAACAGACATAGCTTAAGGACAGGTGCTATGTGAGTGCCACTGGCATTTTGTGAAGCACCTTCTAGTTTTGAATTTGAAGCACTAACTCTTTAACTCTGTTCCTATTTCAATATTGATGTGGCCTAGGAATGAAACTGGTGGATTGCCCAGCTATACAACATTTATTCAACCTAAACTGTCCCAGAAGACCCCTAGTTACTAATGAGGGATGGCTGGTTCCATGTTCCTTTTTCTAGTATGTAAATATTGATGGTTTACCATCTAGAGATATTGGTGTAAAAGGGATTGGAGTGCCACAAAGGACTATAAAATGCTGCATGATCAAAATTCTCTTCTTCCATGTCATTATTATGATATAGTAATTTATATCATTATTATAAAATACTATATAATTCCTTTCACCATTAACCCTTCCTTTTGAGATAACTAACACAAGTTCTCTCACAGATCCATAAGATACATAAGAGCAAAAAAAAAAGGTGAAACAACTGTGAAATTAGTTGTCCCATTGTCAGAAGTTTTTTAAAAATCAAACTTATTTTTAAAAAAAGGAACTGGTGGAAACTATAGGTCCTTCCCAGAGAAGAGCAGCTTCTAGCCCTTTACTCAGAGTGGACAGGAGAAAAGAATGCAAGGCACTGATTATTATAACTAGGATTTACATTTGACACTCAACAATTGCTGCAATTGATTTGTAATGGCTTCTTAACTTTTCCTCAATAAATTACTTTTCAGAAGTTCTTGGACTCTTGTGTATTTGTTTCATTAGTTTCTTCCCAGTCAGCTGAGAAGAAACCTAAAGCAACAAGGAGGAACAGAGATTATAAGGCATGGAAAGAGGAGAGCAATGAATTAGAACGTCTTATATTGCACTGAATCTTCATTATGTCACAATCTACTGTCCACAGGTGATAAAAGAGTGTAAATTAGGATAAGAATTTATGCTGGGTCCTCTCTCTGTCTATCATTCTGCTTGCTTTTTGTTAAATGAAATTATTAATCTCAAATCACTTCCTGCTGCCTTTGTTCTCAGGCATGTAAATATGGGGCATTTGCTTATGAACTCTCTTCCTGACAGGATGTAATAAGTTAGGTGTTATCCTTTGCCTATACCTGCCATGTATTTCCTGAAATAATTTGACTTGACTCTTCCCCCAAGCATTGGGTAGAATGAGGTTGGGATGGGGAGTCAACAGTATGGATAGAATCATAGGCCTGGAAGGGACTTCAGAGATCTTCTAGTCCAACCCCTTGCTCAAGATAGAAGAATTATACTATCCTGATCAATTGGAAGTCCAATCTAGTTTTTGAAAACCTCCAGTGATGGAGCACCCACGACTCCAGGAAGTAAGCTATTCCGTTGATTAATTGTTCTCACTGTCCTTATTTCGGGGTTAGATCTCACTTTAACAAGCTTCCATCCATTATTTCTTGTCCTGCCCTCTGATGCTTTGGAGAATAAGTTAGCCCCTTCTTTTCTGTGACAGCTGTTTAAAAGTCCTGGAAGACAGTTATCAAGTGTCCCCTAATCCTTCTCTTGGATAGGCTTCACATACCTAGCTCCCTAAATATATGATGTGTTTTTATGATGAAGTTTTACTGGTTCCTGTAGGTCAGCAACTCCCCACTCCACTAGTGGGCCACTGCTTCTTCAGAACCAGGCCGCATGATTAGTGGGTGAACATGCGCATGCATACAGCTCCACTTGCGTAAATAGCAGGTGCTCACGCTCACACTCAAAGCTCCGTTTGTGTGAGTGGCAGCCCCGTGCACCTGTCACTCACACAAATGGAGCAACGTACGCATGAGCATTCCTACCACTCACACGGAACTATCTCCTTCCCCCCACCACCTGCTGGGCCACCAAGCCAGAAAGGTTGGAGATGGCTGCTGTAAGCCACCTACGATCACTGTGTGAAATATGAGCCCATATAAGTTCTTTAAATAAATACATACATAAATTATAAAACCTGCTTCAGTAATCATTGCTCCAATTGCATCCCCATTCTCAAGAACCCTCCCACCTGCCCTCCAACATCCTTCAATTTCTCCTTCCTGTTAATGCGAGCATCCCTAATGTCTCAAAATGCCATGTGAACAATTGCAAACTGAAGAAAACCCATTAAGACATGTCAGTACTAGATCTCACTTGTCCGGCATCCTATATGGCGGAAGTCTGATTCCAGTACAGAATAGCTTACTTCCAAAACCCTCTGAAGAAATTACAACAATGTAGAGAGTTTGGAGTATTGAGAAGTAAAGGAAAAGAAGACAGATCCATCAGCAACCATAAGGATTGGTCAAAATTAACAAAAAGGTGGATGGAGTATTACAGTCACCCCTTTTGTACATGAACTGACATCGCTTACATGTTCAAAGATGGTGGGGCTTATATTATGACATGCCTTGAATTTTCACACACATATCTGGATATTACTGATAGATATTGTAAATTTCTAGCGCTGGTAAAATCTAGTGCTCAGTAAAATCTTCATAAATTGAATCTCTTTACCTTAATAAAAGCTAACAAGCTCAACATTGCAGCATACCTTCTGTGATAGCAGTATTTATGGGACCTGGCACATCATATATATTTTGGAGAACTTTGCTCCCCCTGGCTACCTAAATGACATGAAGCTTTCACCAGAATTTGCTATATGTTCTCCAAGATCTTTAGATCTCCAAATAATATTTGGATCCTGCTGCTTGAAGAAAGGACTTCCTCTGTTTCCCTGAGGTGGCAGTTTATGAAACATATTGAGCCACAAAACCAGCAGATATTTGTGTCAGCTGTACAGAAGGAGTTCGGAGGGATAGGGAATGAATAGGTAGCGTTGTTTGATATTACAAGAGTGGGGTCAGTTCAAGCAGCTGTTTATAACATCTCATGCCATCCAGACTGATTACTCACTGGGGTAATCCTTTGCTTTTAATCAGGCTATATCTCTTTAAATGGTCATGAAATTACTCACTAAGTTTTTGAACATAGGAGCAAATGCCTAAATAAAAGAGCAGCATGACTTCCAGTGTGGCCTTTTAAGAGGTCCACTATCAAAGGGCTTTGGGGAGATTAATGGGGATTAGGAATAAAGACCCATCTGGCAGATAGTTATGTAAGCAAGCTTTGGGCCTTATCAATCTGTGCAGCCTCTAAATCAAGTGGGATATTTCTGAGTACCAATCTGAATAAAATGCACATGAAGCTGCATGGAGTTAAAGCTATTTTCCCTACTCAAAAAAAGATTGAGACATTTTCTTTGTCAGTCAAAAGAGCACAGCGATGGCTAGAAAGCGGGTGGAACTCTGACCGGAGGATTTCTGAGAATACAATATGTGCATATGCATAGTCTAGGGAGCTGATTATGTATCATCACCAGAATTTAAGAAGCAAGGTCACCGATAGCTTTGACTTAGAGAACTAGGAGGATCATGACAAAATATAAAGAGGCAAGATGAAAGACGAGATTGTAATTCACATTATATTTGTAGTAATGTGCGCAAATGGCTTTGCCTGTCCATTAATCCTCTGAAAGTTTTCATAGTCAAACAAAAATAATGCTGCCAGTCTTTGACGCTCCAAGCACATGTATTTCTGACCGTTCATGGCAATCACTCTGAGTTTGCAACGAAGGGCATTCGTGTCATCCCATGTAAAGGGTGTAGTATTTGTAGATCTACTGTTCAGGCTTTGCCAGAATGAAGACAGGTGGCAGGAATGACTTTAGGTACCACTACCAAGCTGTGGCTTTATTAAAATCCTCCCAAGGAAACCAACAAGCACCTTCCCTCCTACATCACTTGGGATCTTGCAGTCTTCAGTCTCTGGCTATGGGCGACTTACTTGGCACCGATGATTGCAGTTCTGAAGCTTCATCATTTTTAGAGAGATCTTGTTATTACAACTAAAAGGGGTTGAGATTCATTCAATGCAAAACCCTCACGTTTTTTCCCCTTTCGGTTCAAGGTAACTCAAAGGGAGTTACTCATAAAGTTTTAGCATAGGTGATGATGGCAACACTGAAATATTTTGAGTGTCTGTACTGTGTATGGGTATGTTGTGTATGAAAATGTTTCTCTAGTAGAGAACAAGACTAAATAGTAAGAAAAATGTGTGTTCTAGTGTTCAGGGATAGAAATACAAAGAAACCTGAATTCTACAGCTGTTGTGGTTCACCAGCAGCAGGTGCTGACAGCTGAGGTCTCTGACAGTGAGGAACTTGGATGAGGGGCCTGCATGTGATGGGGCCAGGACTATCAGAGAGTGGAGTGCTGCCTTCAGAGATTGTGGAGTCTGGCAGCAGTGACGAAGAGGGACCCAGGGAGCCTACGCGCAGTATGCATGCATGCAGGGCTGCTCAAAGGAAAGAACAACTGAAGCAGCACCAGCAACTCAGGAGTAAGGCTGGAAGATGATGGCCCTTCCCTTAAGGGATAAAAGCCAGGCTTTGAGATTGGCTTCTTTGCAGGAAGCAAATAAATTTTTTATGCTCAGAGTTCTCGTCCTCCAGTTTGTTTTTGGAAACTTCTGGATCTGGATATTTATCTGCAATTAGTCTTTTGTTCTTGGCAGCCTTTCACTTCCTTGAAGGGGCTGGCTCTTATCTGGGACAATTAGTTTTGAATGACTCTTGGCTGTGAATGAACAGAATTCACAGCGCCGCATTAAAAATGTTTGTGTTTGTGTAAAAAGGTACATACTTTGTGTTGGTTTGATTTGAACAAGGCTTAGGTCAGAACAACAGCCGATAGAGATTATTCAAGTTAAGACACACACATACACACACATACACACATACATATACATATGGTTATTCAGCAGTTGTGTCTGTTTGCAAACTTTCTTCTGCTTCCGCTAATTGTTGGAGACAATGAGCCATGAGAGCCCCCCGACTCTTCCCCCGTTGCCACCAGAATCCTCTTTTTAATAAATTTCTAACCTTGCAGATGTTGTCAAGCCTTGCCACATAGTTCCAAGCCCATTTTTGAGACTCTGAGGATTAGAAGTCTGATTTTTACCAAATGAAGTGGAGAATTCTGTATATGATATGTTTGTTCAGCATCTGATGATTTAAAATTGCACACTGCTTTTCCAAACAGAGCTCTCGCCCACAGAATTTGTAGGGCGTATTTTAAGTTGCCTGAAAGCTCTTCTGCAAAGCAGCCTTAAGCTGCTTGTTTCTCAAGCTGAACCTTGATAGAAATAATGAAATTGCCATCCCAATTTAAATCTGTTCTTCCACTTTGGCAGTGATGACAGTCAGATATTCTGTCCAGACATTAGACCCCAGCCCCCTCCCCCAGCCCCAATAAGTAGGTTGTCCTGCTTTTTTTTTCTTGTTCCTATTCAAGCTAACACTGCAGGAACCCTCCATGTTCATTTCTGTGGATAGTTTTTTTTTAAGACAATGCATTTTCCATTTGCCAAACTTTTCCATAAATCACCTTCTGTTTTTGACAAAAGCTCTCTTGGCTTGTGGGAAACTTTAGAAAGTTTCCTCTTGTCCTTTCTGGCTATTCCTTGAGTTGCAAGAAAGGCTGGCAGTATGGGCAGACATTTTGTCAGTTTCTCTATTATGTTTCTTTGCTCCTCTGTTTTACAGTAGTACTTTTACACTAGTTCGGTAAGTAAAGAAGGAGCAGGGTTATTCCTCCATTTTTTCACCATTTTGTCCTTTTATTGGTTAATCAGCGTAAAATAATGTGGACAAGATGCAGGAGATGACCAGGCTAAGCCTGAAGGAGGGATCAAATGTGTCATATGTCATGAGTGCTTGCACACCTGCAAGAGTTCTAAGTCCAGCAAACCTTGAGTGCCTTTCTTATCTCCTGCTCATTTCCCTTGACTGCCAGTTGGTCAGATTCTTGTAGAGAGCTTAAGCTTGCAATAAATCTCTATGCTCATTTGAACTGCCTGAATCTCTTGACTTCCCCCATGCTTGACATAATCATCTTGATTGATGAATTCAAGAGCCAACTCAGTCCAGGAAAGGGGAAAGGGGAAAGGCTGAGAAAGAAAATCACCTTCACATCACCTTAATTTTGTGTCAGCTTTGGAAGCCATATTCCATACTGCCAGAAGTGGGAGGTGAATGGATTCAATTGAGCAGCTCTAAGTAGACAAAATGATATTCTTTTGTTAGTTCAAGGTCATTGGGTATGGCACAGAATAAAAAAAGGATCTTACTTTTGGGTGCATCGTGATTGGGCCATGTGATGTGATGATGGCCGAGGGGGGGATGGATTTGCAATTTGGGAATTGTGGGAAGTCCGAAAACTTTCAGATTTGGGATTCCACAGATGTTCCAGGTGCTATTCTAATAAAGGTACTTTTGAGATATGTTTGTCTCGGAGTTACTGATTGCAATGGAGGTTTGCTGGACTGCTGACATTCTGTTTGGTCAAAGAGCAGGCAGAGGAAGCAGGCTTCCAAGCTTCTGTAACTATACCTTGCAACACTTCAGTGACATCCTGTAATCTTGGTGGTGTATATTTCCTGACCTGGTCTCCCTCATCAACCTTGAAAGTCTGGCAATGTTGGAATTCATTTTTGGAATGTATTTCCATGCAAGAACTGTAGTAGTATTCAGCCAATGGATGGCACAATTTACAAGTTTGGATCTATGGTATATACTGGATACTTTTTTGTTCTGAATAGAGCTTTCTGTTTCCTGTTACAGTTAAAACCCCTGTCCCACTGCACCAACGGATGCAAAGAGGATGTAAAACATTAAAAAAAGATTGTCATCCGTTGGAAAACACGATGCATCCATTGTGTACTCACTGCACACGTGTTTCATATGTTCTATCCCTCGAGCATCCATCCACTGAGATTTCATCCGTGCAAGAACTTTTGAGCTGCACAAAACTTTGTGAACGGATGAACTTTCCGCCGCGTACGATGTACATCCGTGGCATATACGGGCAACAAACGTTCTATGTCCATTATCATTCCGTTAAACGTCCACTGTATCCTCTCGCATCCTCTGGCCATCCTCACTCAACATCCACTGGCAGCTGAAAATGGAAAGAAAGAGGCAACGAAAGGGTGACACGGAACATCTACACAGCGTTAGGCAATGAATAGAAGGTGTAAGCGGATGCATCTCAGGTATATAAAGGATGAAAACAGAAAAAACGTTTGTATACTGGATGTAATATCGGATTATTTAGGATGTCTGCAGTCATGTCAGAGTATGTAAGAGAGGACACCTAGCGGACTACCGATTATTTCTAGAATAAGGGGGAGGAAATCACCATGGATCTCAATATGAGTCCAGCAGCCGTGGTGAACTGATCCGTCATTCAACGCCTTGGCTTGGTCTTCCAAATCATCATTGTTCTCCCATGGATCATGACACAGGTCCGTAGGTAACTCTGCCACATGCAATTTATTCACCAGAACTAAACCCTCTCCTTCAGCTCTTCACGCTTTTATATACACAAGAGGAGAAGAAGGAACGTCCAAGAAGGTGGGGTCGGAGGAATGGATCATGAAGAAGAATGGAGGTTGACTGATGACGTTGATGGTGGAGCTGAGAAAGAAGACCCTCGTGCATTCGCATCACTTCATCGAGGATGCCACCAGCCATGTTTGAGACAGAACTTGTATGAGCGTGCTTGAGATCCCAGGTTGACTAAGCTGAGCACCACTTCCATCCCAACCTGGACCCTGGACTGCAAGGTGGCACTGACTGCTGCCAACCTGCCCTCTGAACACATACAAAAACAATGACAGTATGCCTGGAGGGTGCCACACAACACCTTCAGCGAAAGTGGTCAGAGAAGTGGGTGCATGGGCCATCATTAAAAATACGTGGAGGAGCTCCTCAGTGTCCCACCATTGAACAAGGCTGGAGGAAACTTGCAGAACAGTGGTATCAGAGGTGAACTTTTTTCCCACAACCGTGAGGCCATAGATGGGAAGCACGGGCCTGCAAAGCTCCACCCAACGTCAGCGGTCCACTTATTTCAACTACAAGGGCTTCTTCATATCACCTCTTTGGCCATGTTGATGTGACTGATAATGTTTCAATGTTACATCGATGCTTCAGGCAACGGGATCAGTCAGATAGCTATTATACAACTGCCAGTGACCTCAAGATGGACTTGGGAACACACAATCTCATCATGGTTTTCCAGATCCAGACCCCTAGCCCAATGAACACAAGATGTGGCTCCTACTTCATCATGGGGATTAACGCCTTCTCGCCTCACAACCTACCTCAACTGAAGCCCTACACCTCCAGACGCCTCACCCGTAAAGAGAGGATCTTCAAAGCTAACAGGCTGTCCAGGGCTTAGACGGGGTGGTGGAAACGCTCTTCGGCATCCTGGCAACAGGTT
Source organism: Laticauda laticaudata (assembly GCA_004320025.1). Lineage (NCBI taxonomy): Eukaryota > Metazoa > Chordata > Lepidosauria > Squamata > Elapidae > Laticauda > Laticauda laticaudata. The sequence goes on from BHFT01061514.1 coordinate 16,513, forward strand.
CCAGATACTTCTCACCCCGATGCAAGCAGTCACCCACAGACTGTAGGAGCATCGTGGAAGCTTGATGCCATCTGCACAATCTCATGCGCACCCGCCTACCAGTGTTGCAGTAACAGACCTTTGTCGACCATCCCACAGGGAATGGGGACATGGAGCCTGGGAATGGAGGCAAGGACGAAACTGATAGACACTTGGGATGTGCAAGGCCCCAACAGAGACGTATCTAGGCACGTGAAGGGAAGAAGCAATGCAACCTCCTGAAACACTGGATGTCACTCATCCCTAGCTGAGTCATGATGTGGCAAGACAGGTATGATAGATGATGTAGTGGATTGCTTCCTGAGCATGTCGCATAACACTGATGAGAATGTGCCATGTAATGTTGAGTGGTCTACAATGAAAGGGCATTAATAGAAGAAGCTTTGTTTATTTTGGAAAATTGTTGATCAATGAATAAATTGTTCCTTTGAAATAAAGGTCCATATGTGTGGCAGCTGGGAGGGTGGACCATACAGTCCCCACTATGCTTGCACTGGAGGTTTTATCTATCCACAAACTATCCCTTGATCTATCCCACAAGCAATGCAAGGCTTAACCATTTGTTCAAGGTTTCACCACAACTTATTAAGTTAAAAAATGAACGCAAGTGTCTTCAAAGCAAAGATAACCTTTATAACTTCTTAGGTAACTTTATGACTTTATTAAATAAGCAAAATGAACCAAGTAACTAATTAAGTGTGTTAAGCAAGATAAACCTTTATTATACTTTCTTAGGTAACCTTTAATGACTTTATTAAAATAAGAAAATGAACCAAGTAAACTGAATTAAAGTGTGTTAAGCAAAAGATAACCTTATTAACTGTCTTAAGTAAACTGTAAATGACTTTATTAAAAAAGCAAAATGATAGCAAGTAAAGTGTCTTAAATCAAAGATTAAAGTGAACAAGATAACAACTCATCTCTTGGCAACTATTCTCAGTCATTCTGAATCATGTCCATGGTCCTCATGGCTATTTAAGCAGCCAGGGACTTGGGAGGGGCTGTTGGCTTTGGAGTGCTGGTACTGCAGCGCCATTGGGGTGCTTGGCCCCGAGAGTAAACAACAGGGGATGTTGTGTTTAAGGAAGCTCTCAAGAGACTGACTGAATCCATGTGGTAAGCCTCTTCATCAAGTACCTGGATTGTCAGGCACAAGACTGATGACAGAATTGTCCGTTTGACGATCTTGGCTGTGGGGTGGAGGAAAGCGAGGAGTGTAAGTGGGCTGTCTGGTCTGCAGCTCGGCCGAGGTGTGGTGTCTGTGCGCGTGTTAAAACCTGGCCGGGGACTGGAAGCTCGCCTTTCTGCTGTGGGAAGTCCTGGTTAGTTCGTAGCCTTGGTGGGGTAGAGGCTGTTGAAAGGGCCGTGGAAGGGCTGTGACATCACCTGGGGTGAAGGAGCAAGACCTGACTGGGTATGGAGCAGTTCAGCTGGGTTTGAGGGTTGTGCAGACAGTGCTGTTATCTTCTCCTTCATCACCTGGCTACTGGGAACTCGACATATCCCTCAGGGTGTGGCTCTCATGTAGGGTGATGAAGCGTGTGGCAGCTCGAGGATCCCTCTGTCCAATGGAACCAGCTGAGAGAGAAGTTCTGTGCTGGTCTTCATCATGTCCCTGACTCCAACAGACCAGTGTGGCTCTAGCACTCCAGTCTGACTCTCTGCCTGCAACCTGTGGTCTGGGGGTGGGGGTGCGTTGGTCTCTGGTGCCCCCGCTTCTTCGCTCCCATGTTGTGAAGGGGATCCTCCAAGTCTGGCAAGCATGGGGAAGTGCAGCTGTCGGGGGGCGTCTCTGCCCATGGGCCCCTCTGAAGACACCTCCCTGGGACGTAATAGCGGCTCCTGGCTGGAAGAGGACTGGCTGTCTGTAGCTGTCTGAGGAGAGGGGTGTCAGAGAGGGCTGCTCCTCAGTGGTGACCTCACCCTCTCAGGAAACTGCACTTGCCATTGACGTACAGCTCCCGGTCATGAGCTTTGACAGCGCGCCCTGCCCGGATTTATTGAGGTGGTAGGTTGGCCAACTCCAGTGTGCATGTGCTTCCACCATCCAGAGTACATCTGCAGTGTAGCCCAGGCTCTCTCTGCTGTCTTTCCAAGTTGCTGTTTCTTCTTTGGTGTTGCAATAAGAAGTCCCCTGTGGCCCTTTCTCCACAGGTTACTATCCATGTCTCTCTCAGCCATTCTACACGACCTCTCCTCATGAGTCCTCGAGAAATGGTGTATTGTTTCCTCTCTCCCTTCTCCTTCCGTTGCCTCTTCCTCCCTCTGGCAGGGGCCTTTCAAGCAGGTGCCTTCAGCGGCTTAGAGGCACAGGGCTTTCAGCAGCAGGCTTTGAGGGCCTTGGGCTGTCCACACACAGCAACAGTAAGCAGCAGCAGCAGCAGCAGGTAGCAGTAGAAGCATAGCAGCAGCACCAACAGCAACAGCCAGCATTCCAGCACACAAGCACAGAACCCACAGCACCAACAGCACAGCAACAGCAGCACCAGCAGCTTCTAGATCGATGTCCAGGGGGTGGATGCCTGGTTCTGTCCTTCTTGCCAGGGCTGGCATGAGTAGGCACCGGTTCCTCTTCGTTCCCATTGACTCGATGAACCATGTGTTCTTTCAAGATGATGTGCGCACACGTCTTCCTCTGAATGGCTGACTGCGTGCGAGCTGCATCCTTTATATCCGTGGAGCTGACCGCAATTCATACTCCCTCATGCGCAGTGAATGCTTGCATCGATAATACATCCTGCAGCATCGCGCTTTGCTCTCCTATAAGGCTGCCATCCGCTATGCATCCGTCCCTTCTGCTATGCCACTGCTTCGCAATCTCACCCCAGAACCCCTTCGTATGTGGTTGTCCCATCCCCTTTTCCCATCCGCCTTGTTCATCGCTAGGCCTTCCTATAAACATCGTTTAACATCCCCGCTATGTATCTACCACCGTCCATTCTTTCCGTGTCTTTTCTTGTTCGTTTATGCCAAATTTTCGCGCACTTTTTGGAGCAGATGACAATGGATGGAGCCACCCCCGAAATTTTGCTCGTCCACTGTGTCCTTTATGCATACGTTTTGTGTCCGTCGGCCAGTGGGACCGGGCCTTAAGTAGTTGAGCAGTAAAGCATATGGTAACTGTACTTTTTGTATGTTGTGTGGTGCTGTATACAAACAGAATTTCTAATAGGCAGAGTTTGAAGGGCATTTTAAGGATGGCAAAATGATCTCCTGTAGAAAAAATAGTTGGGCCCTGCTTGCGCTGGGACAAGCAAGATGTGTGAATGAGCCCTTTCTCACCAAAGTGGCCAACCCCACCTTTGAGGTAAACAGGACTTGAGATATTGTCATCAGCCAAGCCCCTTCACAGATGTCATATTTGTTTTGCCTCATAAAACTCAACCAGGATGTCTCAATAATTACCATACAAGTTTGCAACAATTCATTTCAAGTTCCCTCTCAGAGCACCAGTGATTTTGGTCATTTCTGGAGACTGCATCACACAGTCACTGTAAAAATAAAAAGGCAAAGATTATACAGTATCTTGAACTTCTTAAAAGAAACATTGGAAAAACTCTAACAACAAATAAATTTACCTACTTCTTTTTTTTCCTTCTTTAAAGGTTAATTAGATGACTGCTATCATAACAGGATAAGAAATCATCAATACCACCTGACTTTTTGGCAATCATAGACCTGCAAAGCAGCTCTGCTTGCTAGGAATAATAATGCTACAATTAATATTTCTAAGGACAGCACTCCTAGAAAGGATTTTATGGACAAAAATTTATTCACATAAAATATAGACACAAAGAAAGATCCACCAGCTCTCTCTTTAAAAAAAAAAAAACAGAAGAAAGACTGCATTGTTTCAGCATATAGGAGATGATGTAGGATTTGGAATAAAGAATAGTAAGCTGCAGGGTCTGGGAATGCTGAGAGACCACCCAGAGAATTTTAAGGCAGGTTAGTTGTTGCCAAAATTGGATTTTGCAATTTGTCACCATTCAAGTGCTATTATATTAGCAACAACTATACTTTGACATGAAAGTATTTTCTGAATTATATGAAGTGGAAAAGAAAAAGTGGTATTTGGAATCTGTACAGTAGATTGTTTTGTTCCTGCCTTCTGCTTGGATATTTTTGTTTTCTTTTGCTTTGTTTCAAGTATTGTTGAGTACAATTTCAAAAAGCACATGTTTCTGTTTCTATTTTTCGAGAACAGCTTGGCACACAAAGTACAAGGCAGATGATGTGGGAGCCAAAACTGATGAGTTGGGTAGCTTTTAATTTTGAAGAGTTTGTGGAAATGTCTTGGCATCTGATGGGTGTAAAGGTGCCAGTCTTTGGCTTAATAATGATAAGGACTATCCTGAATAGTTAGTTTTCTTTCTGTAAGTCTGGCACTTCACAAGTGACAAAGATGTCTACACAGGATTCTGTACAATTACAACATAACATGATAACTAGCAGTAGTGGCCAATCTTACAGAATAATATCTTTGTTAAGATATTACAAGCAAGTTAATTCTCCTTGAATCTCTGTTCCCCTAAAATAAGTTTTCACATTCCTTCTAAATAGACTCATAAATCCATCTGCATAGGTAAGACCAACCAGGTACAATACTAACAGCAAGACAAAAATACAGATAGTCCTTGACTTACAACAGTTCATTTAGTGATGGTACTGAAAAAGTGATTTAGGACCATTTTTCACTGTTACAACCATTCTAGCATCCCCATGATCATATGATCAAAATTCAGATGGTTGGCAACTGATACTTATGACCATTGCTGTGTCCCAAGGTCATCATCTTTTGACATGCAAAGTCAATGGGGAAGACAGATTCACTTAACAACTGAGTTACTAACTTATCCACTGCAGTGATTCACTGAACAACTGTGGCAAGAAAGGTTGGGGCAAAACTCACTTAACAAATACCTCACTCAAATTTTGGGCTCAGTTGTAGTTGTGCGTCAAGGACTACCTGTACTTTGTTGGCATTAGATTAGCTTATTAAATAGAGTTTGCTGATGATTGACAAAGCTGGAGCCTCACCATTATTTGTAATGATTAGGGGAAGACCTTGAAAGGTGGGCCTAAAGAAAACCCTGGCTAGGGAACAGTTAGATAAGAGCTGGTACAGTCCGCAGTTGGATAGTGTGTGGAGCAAGAGGCTGAGAAAGTACCCTGCCTAGTTTCTCAGGTTGTAAATGAGACAGTGGGAGATTGGTACTTTCAGACTTGTCATGTAGCTTTACCATAATGTAAGATAAGTTTATCTGGTTGTGCTTCTTGCCTAGTCTTCTTGGCAAGGTTGACACCAATCTTGCAAGTCTCAAAGTACAAATAGTCTGCCACCTCCTTTACAAGAAATTAGGGAGGGCCCCTTCTGATCCTCTTGACCCATCCATTGTCCAGTGTTGGACTATGCTTTCTCTTATCTCACCATTCCCTAGACAACATCTTTCTGGCCCATCTCCCAAGGTCTTTTTCCACATTTCATTACATTTGAAAAGGATTATAGCATATGTATTGTTCCTATGTAGCAGCTATCTATCCAATTTTATTTGGACTAATTACAAGATATGCAATACTTATAAGAATTGATGTTTACAGGGAAATAAGGCTTATTTATTTACAACTAATGTGAGCAGAGTCTAAACTGTGCCTGTAATGCAAAGTAAAATAAAAAAGATAGAATCCCATTAGTTGGAATAAGAAATTCTAGGAAACTATGAAGTCCAAACATGCTGAAAAATAAACACACAACTTCGTTGTTTCCTTTTTATCTTATCTATCAAGGCTTACATACAGTCCTCTAATTAATTAAAACAAAAGCCAATGTGTCAGCTTTCGTCCTAAACTAATTAGGTTTCAAGTCCATAGTACCTTCTTTAAAAGGTTATGGTTGCTGACCTCCCATGGAAGTTCTTTTATTGTTTAAAAGTGAAATATCATATGTTGGGGACTAAAAAGTATAGCAACTTTCCAAACTAGTGGATATCATAGTATGGGAAAGACAATCAAAAGGCCCAGAATTTAAGAGGAATAAATAAAATGGTAAATAAAAATTGTGTATCTTGTGAAACAAAAATAGAGAAGTCTTCTCCCCTGCATATACACAGAATCAAATAACTATCTTCTGAGTAGAATCCATGTGATCAGGCGAAATTGAGAGCAGATCTGAGATCAGCAAGCAAAGTATTTCATCCTATGCCTGAAATTCCTCTTATGGAATTTCCACCTACAAATTAGCAGCAGAAGTCTCATAGGTCTACTCAAAAGAAAATCTCACTGAGTGTACTGAGGCTTCTTGTCTGATAAATAGTTACCAAGGCTCAGTCTAGATCAATGGTCCACAAACTTTTTGACTCCATGGACCAACAGCAGGATGGCAGCAATGACAGTGGCGGTGGGAGGGGATGGTTTTGCACCTAAATCCTGCATATGAAGCTTTGCACACTTGCCTGCCTCTTGCATGGCCCAGTTCCCAGTGGGCTGTGGACCAGACCTCTGGTCTAGATGGCTTAGGAAGGAAAATTGGCAACTGTGAATTGATGGTAGCCCGCAAGGCCATATTACTTCTAAGGATACCCCAGGGGTGGGATTCTACCAGTTCGGCCTGGTTCGGGCAAACTGGTAGCTCTGAAGATCAGCTGGGAGTAAACCAGTTCACTCTGATGATCAGCTGTTGGTTTTCCAGTTCAGCTGTTTCACACAGCACAGTGGATTGCCATGCATCAGCTCTTTTACACAGGGCTTGCAGCAGAAGGTGAGCTGTAAACTCTGCGCATGCACAAAACACATACTCACCGGGCCGGTTGTTACACCAGTTGAATCCCACCCCTGGGATACACATTATAGGACTAAGAATAGAAATCATAACATTTTTTGGACTTAAAAACTGTAGAGATTCTCAATCATCCAGGTCATGGTTGTTCCAAAAGTGTTTTGGTTTTTTTCAGGCAACTGGACTTTCTTGTTTTTTCTCTTGAAGACATCTTACTTCTCATCCAAGAAGCTTCTTTAGCTCTGACAAGATATTGGGAATGGAAGAATATAAACCCTTCCATTCCTCACTATTTGGATGAAAAGCTTTTCTTGGATGAAAAGAGAAATGTCTTCAAAAGAAGAAACAAGAAAGTCCAGTTCCCTCCTGAAAATTAAGCACCTTTAGGACAGTTTTTAGACTTCTAAAGGAATTGGGTGACCACTTTGGCAGATAAAAAACACTCATTTGATCGATAGGATTCTTCTTATAATTAATTCACCAATTTTTTTTCTTGTGAATTCAAGCTTCGATGTTACTAAAGATACGTGACACAGAGTCACAGTAAGTGGACACCATGTTGGAAGGAAGAAGAAAAAAGAAATCAGGGATTGATGTTATCTGAAATAAATCCACTGATAGATTTGGGTGATGGAGAGGTGCGTGCATATGTTTGTATGCATGTTTGCGCTGTTGTTTTTGATAGACCCCCTTCATACTGTTTCGGCAAGCACATAAAAGATACCTTAAACAAGAACATAATGAATGAAAAGTTATTGTGGATTCAAAATGCTAAAAGACTAATATGTGATCCATAAAACATATATCAGAAGCAGCTATAAACCTAACTAATAATTGCAGCACATCCATCAAACCCAGAAGTAAAAATAATAAGCTGTACAAAGCAGAGAACAGTGTCTCCCTGTGTACATTTGGAAATGGCTGCAAACACTTAAATCTCTACAATGAGCTTAGATTGCTCTCTCTTGGTGAAAACACAGTACTGATCCAGCTTCTCTCTAATGGAATGCTAACCTTTTGTTTCTTTTCATTCACTCTCTGCCAACTCACCTAGCATTTATAGTTTAATAGAGGGGTGACAGTTCCCATTCCAAACAGTAAGCTTTCCTTCACCTCATTCTTTCCATTTCTAAACTTTTAAAATCTGAAGCCCTTTTTCTTTGTTTTGTTCTTTGCAAAATAAAAAAAAAGTCTGCTAATTCATTTTAGTTTTAGGAAGACAGCCAAGATTGTTCTCTTTCTTCCTTTCTTCCTCTCATATACACACATACATGCATATACATGCCACAGCCAGAAATGCACAAACACTGGCAGAACAACTCAGACAAATGGACTCCTCCTCTATTGTAAAACTTATTGTATTGTTTCATCCCTTTATGTTTTTTCCTCCCCTCTTCCTGCCCTCTTTCCCTTAAATATATGCATATATACTGACTTTTTGAGGGGGGAGGGGAGAAGGGAAGGAAAGAGAAGAGAAGAGAAGAGAAGAGAAGAGAAGAGAAGAGAAGAGAAGAGCTTGCATGAAAGAAAATACTATGTGCTCTATAAACAAGAACAATTTGGCCAAGGCAAAATATGCCACTTAAACTGTTCAAATACCATACACCGTAAATTATAAGGTGTTTCTCAGCACGATGGCAGACTATAGATGTATTGCTCCTTCTAAGACCTTGCTTTTTCCACAAGCCCCAGTTTTGGGGGGTTACCATGGGGTTCTTTCCTGGCTATTGCCAGCTGTTTAAGCATGCTGCCCCTGCTTCTCCTGTCAATATAAAACTATATCATAATTCTCCTTGTTCTGTTAGTCTGTATCATTTCTGAACTATAGTGTGGTTGAAATTCATAGTGAGCTAAATGACCTTCAGCCTGTCCCTACAGTTCACTAAATAACTTCTGAGGAAATAATGAGTTCATACAATTTTGGAGTTACTGAAATAACGGAGATCAAGGCATTTCCTCTGTGCAATTGATAGACGTACTCAAAATGCCTGAGATAATAAGAGCAAGAGATTCTACCTAGCTGCCTAAAGCATACATGTACTGCAAATATATATTAGGCTGGTATCAATTTAACCAGTATGATTGCTTCCCCCTCCCCCGAATCTTGGAAATTGTGAGAAGTCTCTGCAAGAGCTCCTTAGCTCCTTGATCATACAACAGCAGGTTCTCAGGTACCCCGCAGTGAGGGAATGACTATTAAACCAGTTTAGGTCTGCAGTTAAGATATGCCTTAAAGGCAAAGCACGGAAGGCTCATCTACTTTATGGCAGCAATATCTCAAAATATGCAAATCTGAAATGGTCTATGAAATAACACAACCTTAAATCCTCAACTATCAAATTATAGGTTATTGCTGGCACTCAGAGACATAAAAAAGGCAGATAGCTTCAAGGCAATCCCTCAGGCCTAGAGTTATATCTGAAGCAGAATGAGGTTACTAACATGCTGAGTTGCTAGCATGAGATATACCATGTGGGAGATTTACAATTTTGAATGTTCCTTTATACTACCTTTTTTTTTTAAGTCATGCCTATAGAACCAAAAGACACAAGGTTTATTTAGAGACTTCTCTGCATTATCTTTTCTGTTTGAGGGTGGTTGATGTCTGGCTTGGTTTGGTTGGCATAGTAGAACAGTCAAAAATGATATATTTTTTCCCAAACGGAAATCTCACTTTAAAGAACTCCTATTTAGTGTACTTTAGATGTAGAGGATCAAATTTCTACCTGGATGTTTCCCCACATAATTAATAAGTTTGTTGCATCCAAAGTAGCCCAGACAAAGCCATAAAATCCACTGCTCCTCAGTCATATGAACACACACACACACACACACACTGGATTTTTGGTTTTTTAAAAAAATAGTGTTACCAAATGTTGACTGCAAAACCAAAGCAACCATTAAATGTTAGCAGACACACAAAGAAAAGTAATTCTTTCCTTCCTCCCTCACAGTGATCATCCAGACTTTTTCAGATTAGATCTGTTAAACCTGTTATTCAATTAGCGTCTCATGAAATGATGGGAGAAAAGTCAGAAACATAAAAAAGGCAGACAAATGATGTTTCCATCAGGGGATGGAAATGAACAAGAACAAACATTATAAAATCCAGACTGTCCGGCATCATTCCATGGCCAGCCTAATCTTGCAATCCACATGTTAAAGCCAAATAAGCCCCAATATGATATGGGGGAAAATAGTAGATTAATGGTTCTATGTTTGTTACCTTGAGCTACTGAATGAAAGATAGGATATAAATAAAAGTTTAATGCAGCCATACTGCATTAAGGTAGTTTAGATCTGGAAACCAAATTTATTAATGCTAACACTATTTTTACTGTGGGGTTAGAGTAACAGAATCTTTCAGGTCTGAATGTGTTTTTGCTTTACATTTAGGAGAATTGGGAAGGATCTTTCTCAAATCACACTCCTGCTTTGGATTCAGATTTCTCTTATCTGATCTTTGCCTTCTATGTAACTCTTCTTCCTGCTCCTCAAGGTTATTCTCACAGCCTATTATGCATACCGTCTGGGACAATATGACAACTGTAATCCAACAAATCTGGAACAATAATTTAGAGGAGATTCACTCAATGAATACAGACACCATAAAGCAATGAAATCCCTGGGTTGGGGGGAGATCAAATGGGTTGGAGTCAAGGGTGGGATTCAAACTTTATAACAACCGGTTCTGTGGGCATGGCTTAGGTGGTGGGCATGGCTTGGTGGTCATGTGACTGGGTGGACATGGCTTGG